>JABMBV010016862.1:0-17092 GCA_018906735.1 Mesochorus sp. PSUC_FEM 10030011
TTTTTTTTTTATTTATTTATCTTATTTTCGTTTGAGTGCGTATATAATCGAGTCGTACGCGAACTCGCTTCGACACTTTTTATGGCGACGAGTCTAACACGTGACACGTACTATATCCATACCTGTACAGCCAACCTACCTACCACCATCACGAACGTCTTTTCTTTCCAAGAGGATGGACTTTTAATTTATTTCGATATTCATTTACACCCTGTGAGCTCAGCATGCTAGCGTCTCTTGCCCGGGCTTTATTATTATTAGTAGCTGGTTATTGAGGCTACGGACGAGAAAACGCTCTCACGTTTTATTTTTTTACTTAATGAGAATAAATTTATGTACGTTTTTCACGATATTTGGCGAATTGTTATTTTTACTTGAATTTTAACCAATAGAAATTTTTAGCACTCGACATATTTCCTAAGAGAATTTAGCATAGTTTTTAATGCTTCAAATCGATTTTTTACTTCTTCACTCTATCAACTAAAATCTTTTATTTAATTTTTTTTGAATAGATATTTTCGAGAGGTATATCCCCTAATACAATTCTTTTTTTTTCACTTATTTCGATTGATTTTAACATTTCTGACACTTATCTATTATTATTTCTGATCTTTTTTATGTGGGTTAAAAGCTGTGAAAATGATTTGTTTATTACCTATTTACAGCAGAGGTATAATCGAGAAATTACCAATTTACTTTTATTTTTTTGACACCATTTGATGTTAAATATAAATCTCCTGTTGAAATCTCCTGAATCGTAGTTATAAAATTGTTAAGTGTCAGACGGAAAAATTGGAAATATTAAATAATTAAATCTGAGTAAATATTTTTAATTATAATACAATTCTTAATTCTTCTACGGCAATACCTGCGTCCCAAGAATTCATACGGTCAAATGGAACCTTTACAATATTGGTATTATCCACCTGAACTGGTGGTAAAGTAAATACCGTATAGAGATAAGACGTTTTAGAATCAAGGTGGAAAATCGAGCGCTTGTGACCCTTATGGAATCGAATAAGGGCTTGCAGCTTGTTATTCGATTCGCATGAGCAGCCATAGCGAGGATAACATGGGAGCATAGCGTTGTAGTTATACAGATCAATACTTGGGTCGTATTAGTCGTGCGTGCTATGACATATCTGTACATGTGTACTACACATATGTATGAAACTACGCGCATACACACACATATAGATATATGGACGTCGCTCAGAATTGCGTCGTATGTAATTGGTGAGAGAAGGGTCTGAGGGTTACCGACCACCTAATTGTCCTGGATTCCTTGTTAAGTGTCCTAACAGTCCAATATCGAGGTCAAACGGTGTATCAAGGCATACACGCATGAATGAAGGTATAAATCGTGACCCATGTCGACACGTTTGAAGACAGCATTTGTTCTTCTTCTTACAATTCATATTTCTTTTATATCGGAGCAGTTGAGAGCAGATATATTGATTTAAATGTACGTACATTCATATTTATCCGAGCTCAGATAATCCGAAGATTTCGAAAAAAGAAGCGTGGGTTTATGCACACGAGGGTTACAGGGACATATCCAGGAGAAACGATATTCTTCGATATTGGGATGGACAATTGGCGGGTGTGGCGCAGCAGCGAGCGCATCATGCCCACGCGCATATATTCACTTCAACTCGATGATATATCCGATACATTGTGACCTAACTCAACACAAATAGGATACAGCAGCAGAATAACATCAGAAAGATCGTTTTGCTTTCGTCAATGATATTCAGATGGCTGCTATCGATATGAGAAATTGAATATCGCGAGAGCACCTTATGCATATCCGGCGAAGGTTCGCGATAGGAACATCACAGTTTATCGATGTTGTGGGTCTCCGCAGTGGAATATGAAAGGCTGTTTTTTTTCAGATTACATTTTCTTGCACACTCACTGCTTATAATACTCGTCTTTCAATATCTTTTTTAATGCCACTTGACCACCACTTGCGAATCCACCAAATAATAGAGTCGCTCGTGCATATTATGGCAAGATTCACGATGATTTTTTGCCAACTATGGGAAAAGTCTATCTTTCACTTTCTCTCTTCGTGTTTTATAAACAGTTATTTATTCTGTATCTACACACGCCCTTTATCGCTACCTTATAATATGTAGGTGAGGCATCTTACGAGAAGAGAATCGTAACGATCCTGCATGCGAGAAACAGCGAGGGAGCAGAGAGAGAGAGAAAGAGAAAGGCACGTGACCCGATCTTTTGGCAATTTGGGTTCGTAATTCAATATGGTAATGGTATGGTAATGATCGGTTTACTATAACGCCACGCGCGCTTCAGCGAGAAAAGCCGCTCTCCATGTGTACATACACACACGCACCTATCTATGCACGGATACACATATATGTACTTGGTTCTCCGAACGTTTCTTCTTCCGCGCTCTATCACCCTGTCTCATTTTTTCTCGATCGCGCCCGAGTCTCATCCGTTTACTGTCCTCGGTTCATACAACTCGCTTCCCTCTAATCCTGTCCTCATTGCCTTCCCATCTATACATCGTATATATGCACACGCGCACACACACACACACACACATGTATACATACACTGTCAGAACCTGCCGTAGCAATTACCCCGATCAACCCGATAACGTATCGATCGCTTCGTTAAAGGATCTATCTGGCTGTCTCTTGGCATTTGAATTAAGCGAATTGCACCGAGACAACGTGGATGATCGATGGTCTTGGACACCTCTGGAATGTTCCTGTGTACACACATCTCACTGACAAGACCTGTATCTCTTCGATCACCGCGTCAGTGTCAGCGTCTACGCGTCTATGTATGAATTGTTCCCAGCCCAATAGTTATTGTATTTTTAATAATATTTTTCGTATGAAACCTTTCCATGATCCAAGATCATCTTGGACTTCGCAAAGTGCAGAATTTTTTAGGTTAGGATAAGATGGCCTCCAAAACTTCCGTTTTCTCTTCATCACTGCGGTTCATCGTCTTTCGCTACTTCCGTCTTAAAACGAACGTTGCATTCTACAATATATTTAATTTATATTGGATAATCCGGTTTAGAGAGAACAATATGAGGCACAAAGTGAGAGAAAGAGAGAGAGAAAGGGAAGAAACAAATCTCTTTTGCTCCGGGAAACTCGGTAGAGTTAAGGGCACCAGGTAAAACATGAAGTTTGCGGTAAAGCTTCTCTATATGTGGTCCCCATTGTGTCTAGGCCTGAGTGTCGCGAGGTATTACCAAGAGTAACGATTATGAGAGTGATAATCATAACAGAGCGCTGCAATATCCCATGGAACAATGTGTTACATTATCTATTACAATAGCCCGAGGACTTGGTGAAATCTTCCAACTACATTGAGAAAAGGTCGGCTGTTTAACCTCCATGCCACATACGGTTGCAATGTGAGGAATTTTCGGTTGTTTGTATTCTCTTAAATTCAACCTTATAAAATTATACACGGTTGACCTATTTTTTTTTACATTTTTTTCAAAGGATAGTCAAAGCAATCCGGTCTATTACAACTTTCATCGGATTTTTCTATGCTTCGAAAAAACGATCAACAAATGGTACTCATCCCTGATATCCGAAATATGCCAATGGCCAAATAATCTTATATGTACCATCACAGGCCAGTATCTTTTAACCATGAAAGAAAACATACCGTGCAAGAGGAACAACAAAACGACGAAATTTTCGTTCGAGAAGAACTGCTGGGCTTAAAGGCGATCCGTTGGGTCTGCCATCCGCGGTGAGACCGTTTAACTTCTTTTCGCAGATCCGTGTCATGAGAGTTATTTGCACGGACCGGCCATTATGAAAGACCGCGCGTTCCCTCGCGCAGGTTATATAGAAGTTGTTATGCTGCGCTCCTCCTCTGTTTGCGGTGTGATCACGTATAGTGATCAGCTGCTTCGCGAAACCCAACGAGAGTCCTGTATAGAAAAGAACGCGGGGCCCTCTCTCGTCGTGTCTTCTCTTGATCGTCGAGTGTTTCCTCCTCGTCCTCGTTTCCTCATCTCTTCCTCTTGTCTGCAACCAACTTCTCTCTTTCTTTCCTTTGCTTTCCTTCCTTCTTTCTCTTATGCGGGGGCACAAAGGGGAAGCCGCAAGACCAAATGGAACGGAATGCCAACGGCGTGTGAATTACATTCCTGACACGGGCTAAGCACTGGCGAACAACATCCAACGCGATGCGTGTCTGACTCCTCTCGAACAAAATTTCTTCTCATTTTGCTTTTCGCACACATGTACGTATCATATCTATAAAAAGTAACTATATGGAGTAATTAATAAAATTTTGTTCTTTTGCTGAAGATAACAAAAATTCAGATAAAATGACATTAACTAATACGATTAGAAACCATCTTTAAAAACATCGATTCCGTTACGAAAAATCCAGTTGAAGTGACTTTGACCAACGAAAATTATAATAATAGCTGGACAATTATAAATGAAGTAAAATCCAAAAAATCTTGTAAATTTTATTAAACAATGATGATTCTGTATAGTCACTCGAGAATGAAATATTTTAGTTTTATTTCGGGTTTGGTGAAATAAAATTCTGTAGAATTATTTTTTAGAGTTTTCAAATCTATCGAAAAACTTTTTTTTTTACTTTTATAGTAACTTCAAGAGTTTTTAATCACAAGGTGAGGATATTTTCTTCTATTTCCTTTTTCTATTGGTTGTTCCTTCTCGACTCTAAAATTTCCCGATACATCTGATATTGAACAAATTCTCATAGAATCAAGCGATTAATCTCTTTTTTTTTCTGTTTCTACGATACAACGTTTCCTGAAACAAAATCCAATATGGGTAAAATAATGAATAGAACAGACATGTCAGATACGGATGTACAGATCGGAGTGAAAATCGTACGATTGTTCGTTGTATATACACATAGAAATGGAAAAACTGCGTGATTCGATATAGATGATGCACCAACGAGTATGGCGAGGATCTAAATCGAATGGAGAGCTCACAACTCTGCTATATGGGTATAGATATGGGACTCGAGTGTGCTACGGAAAACAGAGGATATTGTCCCGAAGGGGGATGCAAGGTGGGGCTTAAGTGGCACAAGTGGTGACCACGCGAGGTGATAGAGGCAGCAGAGGGCTTTATTGTTTTCTGGCCAGCGCCCACCCGGCAAACACGTATAACTATGATCATCCACGCACCCTTCTATGGTTATGGAAATGTATATATATATGTATATATACACACATAAACGTACAAATGGTGGCTTACGCATAGTTGCACGGGAAGTACAATCGAGTTTTAATAATTTCACGTGCGATACGCGTCGAGCCAGGGCACTGCTGACGTTGGCACAAGTGCATGGGAGAGAACGCAAAATAGATATGTAATATATTCTCGAGTCCCTAGCAATCGCGTCGTATTACTCATATGACGAGAATCGCAATATCCACGAGAGAACGGCTCGTATATATATATATACGATACAGGATAGCTCGAACACAATGAAAATATAAATAAATTACCAAACGTTGATACACAATCTGAAACATTTCAGATAGTCCGACGAAATGAGAGGAGGACAAGTGCTCTTCTCGTGGCAGAATAAAACTCCCTTTCCTATGTCGGTTTCTACGCGGATCACATGAATCCGCAGAGAGTAGCACGGTTGCGTGCCTGCAAGTAAATCGAATATCGTATAAAAAATAAACCGAAAGTTTTCGAGCGAGAGAAAAACATATCGAAACCCCGGGAGATATTATTTCTGGAAACGTGCCTGAGTGTTTGTATCTGTGAAAAAGATATTGTGAGTTATATGTATATATGATCGTATACAGTCATATATATATAATTTAATTTATTAGATAGCTGAGATAGAGAGAGAGAGAGAGAGAGAAAGAGAGGCAGTCGATAGGAAAAGAAGAGATGGGGCTTCTGTTTTTTTTCTCCAACATTTATTTGTATTTCCCGGAGTGAATTGTCATACGAGAACTCATACATGAAATCGAGTGGAAAAATAAATTGCACGAGGTCTCATCGTAATACGAGAACAAGAATAAAAGAAAATGAAACATTTTTCTCTCATAGGCATGAAACACACGAAATGTAGGTTTATGTATGATAGTATATAAAAAATTTAAATTCAGAGTACTTACATACAAATTGACAACGAAATAAAAAAAAAAAACGATAATATTTATGCTATGAAATTTGTAGATATATAAACGAGGCTCTTTGCGCATTTACGAACGTTACGGATGCTGTAAATTCGCCACGGGCGATCCCCACAGTGAGGAGGCCAAGAATTGAGTCACGGTGATCGGTAATCACGATATCTTTCGTTCGATATCTGCACTTGCGCGAAGCGAAAATGATGGTGGGGGAGGGGGGAGAGGGCTTAATAACAAACCGCGAATGCTTTCAGGGAGCTATATCTCACGCGTTGTGGCCTCTCACCTGATGTGCCGCCTCTCATGGATTCTTCAGAATGCTCATACACTAGATGGTGAAGCGCGCCAGACGATCAGGACGAAATAACATCTTCCGCACTTTATTGGGGGTAGTAAGCGTATTATACGCGTTGTAACTCTCTTCCTCTCTGTCTTTCTCTCTCTGTCTTATTTCTTTCTCTCTCTCTCTCTCTCTCTCTATCTTTTTCTTCCTCTCACTCTTTCTCTTTTTCCCATACTCGTTCTCGGTGATGCACGCTCATCGAGGCCTTTCGAGTCGATTCCCATTATTATATACGAGAAAAGAGTGAGAGAGGAAGGAGGGGGAGGAAAGGGAGGGAGGCACACGCGGCAAAATAAAGTGCGAAGTGCGATCAACGATGTGTCGGGAACGAGCAACTTTTTTTTCTCTGTCCCTCCATCGACATGTGTATACATATATGTGTGTACATGCCAATAAATAGCGCGTTATGTAGGTAATCACAGGAACAATATAAGAACGATAACGCACTCGAGCAAGAGCAAGGCAAAAATATGTGGCTATGAAATTGCAGGCCAACGGAGACGGAATGTACTCTTTTCAACAACACACCTTCGGCTAAGATCTTAGTGGTGTGCTTGTATGTATATAGTTGCGGTTGTAGTGCTGCAGCAGATAATAATCAGTTTCTTTTCGATCTTACGCCTCGATGTTAATGATTCTTCATTTATAGATACATCACCTAATATCTCCAAAAATTCATACCAAAAACCCACCTTTTCATTGAAATAACAGTGAAATTCTGTTGAAAATAAAAACTAGATAACTTTTTTTTTGTATTATTTGCCAATAGATTATAAATATTTGTATTGCTGAAAAATCACCAGATAACTATAAAAAATAATGTCCGAAGTGAAGCACCTGCTACGATAAAATTACTGCGGAATTTCTATGCGAAAAAAGAAGTCGCGAATCGCAATGTACTTGTATAAATATCAGCGCGTCGTGTGGAACACGCGTGAGGCACTCGGATCTCTTAGGTGATGTTTCGTGCTGATGAGATCGCGGAGATCGTCGAGTAGGCTGCACCGCGAGTGCACTCTCTCCCTCTTTCTCTCTCTCTCTCTCTCTCTCTCTCTCTCCCTCTCTTTCTCTTTCTCGCTCTTGTGTATTCGTCTATATTTGTGTGTTTAACTCTCTTATATATACCTTCGATGTAATGGAAGGAAGGATTGAGCGCGCGAGTGACTGAGTGACTTACAGCCACTGATAGCATCTACCTAATGATCGTACACGAAACTCCCACACGACGTGTGTACAGTGTGTGAGCAGCACGAGCGATCGTTTGGTCCGTACACAGGGTAACAAAGAAAAAAAGAAAAGAGAAAGAGAGAGAGAGAGAAAGAGAGAGAGTACCGATCAGCAGATTTCTTCTCATCGCAGACAGTGCATCCGACGATCCCAAAAGTGAAGATCTCCTTATTCTCTCGCTTCCGATGGAGCAATACAATATCAGCATCTTTCGGATCATTTGGACGAGATAGAAATTGCGAGACGTTATCAGCACGTATTGCGGACACATTCAGACGTGGATACTTCCTAATTGTTGACACAGAATCTCCCTGATATCCTTGCGTGAGTGTGCTCAATCTCCCGAGGCTTTGGCTTGAGATGAGACCACAGCTAGATGCGACGACGAGGCTGAGGATGGGAGGAGGAGAGAGCCTATAGATGTCGATATCCCGCGGTGCATTGGAACGAGAATTATTGTATACGCCTCCGGTCGAGAGCCGGTCTTAGGATATCGGAGATGAGTAGCAATAAACGTGCGGATTAAAAAAATAAATAAACGAAATTGAGAAAATCTTTTAATAGATTATCCAGCGTATTTATATTTGGATATAAATAATATGATGAGAGTAAAAATAATAATAACAATAAAGAAGAAAAACTATCCACATGAAACAAGAGCGTATATCTGAACAGTTTGAGAGTTATGATGAATCCGGGCTTCAAAAATAATATGGGCAAACATCACGGAAATTTGGCCACTTTTCTTTATACACACAGAACGAGAGTGGAATCTTTTTCATCATCGGGAGTCCTCTCGTGTGCGGCAATGTCGATCATAACGTTAACGAATTCTCAGCATTATTATATACCTGATATAGCTGTGTATATATATATTTATACTGCAGAACGACGAAGTATAATAAAACTCGAAGCAGTGAATTTCCTCGTGTTGGGGAACGCGATCGTAAACGGCGGGTAGACAGGCAACGGCGGGAATGAAATACTCGTTTCATCGTCAGAAAAAGAAAAAGATAGAGAGGGGGAGAGAGAGAGAGAGGGAGAAAGAAAATAAAGGCGGCATCGAAATACGAAATTGCAATCTGCGCATACACACAGATAAACACGAGAGAGCTGCGGAGACGAGTGAGATTTCGTCTCGCGAATGCCGCACTGAGAGTCTCGAAGCGTGACCTCTTACGAAATGACTATCGCGCGCGCGAGAGCACGGCCGTGGCGATAAGTAAGTCATTGAATCCTCCGCAGTAGAGCGCATCGGAGTTTCGTCTCTCTTTCTCTGTTTTACATTATGTAGTATATATATATGTACCGTAGCACCGAGGACCAGGGTTAATCACTCTGCGAAAATGACCATCTTATCTCTCGTGCCTTAAACCCTCTCTGTTTCTTGCGTGCGGTCGTTGAAGTCTCTTTTCACGAGAAATAATCATGAAAGCCAAGTCGCAATCATTTTTTTTTTCAGGGTAAAGGCCTTTCCGGGATGAATGAAGAAAAACAAAAACTTGGCTCGCTCTTTTAGAATATCTTTATTTATTTTCTTTTCCTTTCTATGAAAGTATTATTAGTTCAGAAATTAAGTAATTTCTAATCTTTTTTTTTTATTTGTAAAAGTGTTAGTTTCTCAATTGGATTAACCACGGAATAGTGAGAGGCAAGGATGAAAAGAAAAATGTTGCCTCGTAACCGCAACGGATCAGCCACAACGAATTTAAGGAGCCGTGACGCATTCGATTCCTCGATTATTTTTGTCTCCCCGCATTTCTCGTTGTGCTTCACGTAATTCTCTCAGTTGCTCTCCTTTTCTATCTTACTTTTTTGCTCTCTCTTTCTCTCTCTTTTTTTCACTCATTCCCCAAAGCTTACTTACTCAAAGCATTCGAAACGTGAAAATTAACATTACGATGTTTCCTCCGGTCGGACGATAATCCGTTTACTCGGTAATCTTTCAACAAATCCGATTACACCGCTAGCTGTGTCAAGGACGATTTCCGTTAGTGACAGCTATGGAAGACCTGCGTTAATTTCATACAATCAATTGCGCCGGAAATGATAAACGATAGGATCTTGTCGACCCAACGAAATAACAATCATTTGTTTTATTATTCATTATTCAATAATCTGCTACGCTAGATACAGGATCGTCACGAATGCATATGTGACCGAAATTTTATTTACTATTTCTAATTATTTCGTTATCGTATTTCTATTTAATTCTGGCCAAAAATTGGGTCGCAATACTCAATATTTTACAAATTTCTTGAATATCATCAAGAAACGTTTTCTATATAATTTTTGGCACCAAGAGCTCGCTCGAGAAACTGTTATATTTTAATGAACTTGAATCATTCGGGTCGTTGAGGACGAATATTTTCGTAAATCACCTTGTATTTCGTGTAGCAACGAGAGAAAATGTATAGAATCGAATCCCGCACCGAGTTACGAGGGTGTTGCCTGGACTACGGGACGAAGCCAGAAGGATATTGAGTCCGTATAGAAATAATGTCTGAGCTGCTGGGGTTTTTGGTGGTTAGAGAAATCGATCTTCTACATATACTGTATATGTATATACATGTATAATATGTATATATATGTATATACATTTTGAATGCAATTGGTAGATCGATTATTTGTGAATTAACCTCGGCCTTTCCTCTATACCTCTCAAAAAGCAGTGAATCCTGGGGATCCATTGTTGGTTACATGAATATATATATATTCTACGAGTATGTTATTTCCTGTGTGCAATACATAAACGAAAAGGAGCTATATGCGAGCTCTTCTGAGGCACAAAGAATAGGGTGAACACGAAGGACGAAATCTTTCTTATTTTCCGTTTGATTCGACGTTGGGTACACGAGCATCATGACTACAAGGTTTCCCCAAGAGACTTCTGTTGCTGCTTCGCTGTTACCGGTCTATATATCCGTCAACAAAACCCCATTATCGGGATTTCCCCTAATTGATCTTTCGAGAGGGGTGTGCAAGCACCAGACCAGGAAGCCTGTGCTCCACACAAGGTTTCGGTTTTTTCTTCTCTCGTCTTTTCTTCAATGGACCGAAAATCACAAGGGAATTTGTATGCACGTGGTGCGTATAGTTGAAAAAAAAGAAATAATAATAATAATCAATGCTTTTATGCGTAACGCGAAAATAAAATAGAAGAACTTCAATCAAGCAAACTTGAACACGCGTTTTGAAAAACAAATTTTGAAAAGGAAAACCATTTTTGTGAAGCTTCTAAATTTTTTAAAAGTATTATTACACTAATTGAAAAAATCATTGTGAATAATTACTGCAGGACCGTTTTTTAAAATGTTGATTGATTATAATTAGAATTAATACGAAAATTAATTATATTTTTTTTTCTTTAAAAACAACTGCAGCTTTTTAATAAGTAAATTTTTTTTTAATCAGAAATAGAAAATAACGTATTTTTCAATATGTTTAGAAATTGTGTCAATACATCTATTCTTCGATCACAACTTTGCTAAATATTTTTCGAAAGAACATGAAGATTCAATCGAAACTGATAAAAACGTGATCTCTTTTTCCCAGAAAAATACACACGTATTCTTCTGGGTCTCTTTGGTTCTGGATCCCCATAAGAATAGATAAGCACCATGAAAAACGGACCACTTTTCTTTATACGTAAAGAAATATGAGAGGTTCACTCTTTGCACAATTTCAGCAAATATTGACGCGAGTAAGACACAGGAAGAAAAAAAAACTCGGCACAGACGGTATAGATTGATTCTTTATAGGCAAACTCTCCCATGAAGTTCTAAAACGCCCCCTGTTTCTATGCCGTGTTGCGTCTATATACATATATGAACGTGCATTATATTATGTAGAGGGTGTTACGTGCGCGCGTGCTGTCAGTATGCCTGAAGCACTCACCGAGCATATAAACCGAGGAGAACAACCGAAAGGCAGAGTATCGACGATCGTTTCGAGAGAGCAGACCGTGGGAGGAGACAAGAGAGGCAGAAATGTTGGCTGCTGTTGCTCCCTATTATACGACAGAGATAGATAGAAAGAGAGAGATAGATGAATTTGGAGAGATAAGGAGGCGTATCCGGACTAATCAATTACAAAGTCGAGGGGGTCAGTTTTGTTGCCCAGCGCGTCTAGCCAAACTCCAACCAGAAGGGGTCCATCTCGTTTCGAGTCAATACACTTATCTACCCACCCTTTTGCTGGCTTCCAAAATAAAAATATAGCTCACGCATTAAAAATTCAATTTATTTTTTGCCCCAATAATTTAGCATCACTGCAATGCTTTTTATTATCGTAACGAAACAGATTATCATTTTTGCTCAGTTATTAAAAAATCAGATTTTCATTTGATAAACGATGTATTCATAATCTGTTTAATAAAAGATAAATTTTAAAATATAAATTTTATTTTTGTTCTATCAGAATATTTCTCAATAGTCGTAAAACCGTTGAGGATAATTTAACTCTATATGGGCATGGAAAAATCAAGCAGATGTATAAACACACAGTCACCCTCCTCATGGCAAACATTAGCGCGAGGACGCAGATATTCGTTGCACGCGCCCTATGACCAGAAACTATACTCCCTATAATATTGAATGAATTTTTTCATACTGTATATACTTTTTTTGGTTATTATTCTACGTGCAGTAAAATACTCGAAAAATAAGGAGGATTCCATAATTTTTTCCAGCTAATGAAAAATAAAATTTAGCATATAAATTGTCTCGAATCAGTTGTTACCAATTGATAAAATTGCAGCGAAATTGAAGTGGCCCGTTTACGTACGAAAGTTTGCTAATAATTGGTGCAATCATCTTTAAATATACACTCATTTATGGTTGAAGGCCATCAGACGTATAATGTATCCATGGGGAGTATCTAAGGGAGACAAATCGTGTGGGCAATAGAAAAAAGAGAGATAAAAAAAAGGGCAGAGAATGGGCGGAGAGCAAAAAAAACGAGAGGGAGAAGAAACCAGCACGGAAGTTAAATTGAAAGCGGACATCGATGGGGATTACACACGTAGTGTGTGTATGTGTATGTGTATGTGGACCGGTAGCGAGGTCCCACGAGCTTATTGTATTGGCGCATGTTGCATGCAGGGGTCGCATCAACCCCTCATTTTTTTTCTTTCACTTACTTCAATTTCTCACCCTGGCACGTTGCTCTCGGGCCACCGCTCGACACTATAGAAGCGACGATGTATGTGTCTCGGCACGTCGGTCCATTGGGTCGCTCCCTGGAGACACGAAATCAAGCAAAACCTCACACTTTAACCGTATATGAGAAAAACAAGAGAGAACATAAGATTTCACAATAATTCAAGGATAAATATAGAAACCTGATTATGAGAATGATAATTCTCGTTGAAAAAAATACTTAAATATTTCAAGATTCATTTCAAAAGTTCAAATGTCATTTCTTTCTACTTTTAATTTTTTTTCCATTTCATACATAATTGAAATCAGCTAGAATAGACGATGCTTCATGATTCAATTGTGATACGTTGAAAAAAATACTTAAATATTTCGAGATTCATTTAAAAATTTCAAATCTCATTTTTTCTACTTTTATTTTTTTTCCCATTTCATACATAGTTGAAATCAGGTAGAATAGACGATGCTTCATGATTCAATTGTGATACGCACGAGACGAAATTGTCAGAGAACGAGAATAGGGCTGAGAGTAGAAGCCCTTTGAGCTCACATTCTCTGGCTGCTGTATATATATGTGGGTAACCCATCGTCAGCCAAGTGAGTCTGTGCATAGAGTCGCACCAAGTGAAAGCAGCTATATATATATATATGTGTTGTACGTTGCATATAATGTTGGCTCTGACGACGATGAAACAAATCAATAACACTACGGCGTGAGCCTGTGGGGAATGAAGGAAGAGATGCGAGAGACAGAGAGTAAGAAGGTATCATCAAAACACCATACTCTCTTCCCTTCCTGGAACATCAGGGTACAAAAGGATGAGCGCGACATCATCAGAGACGTGCGAGAGAAGCTCCATCAAACGGAGGGAGGATTCCGTTTTAGAGAAGCTTCGGACCGATTCGCTGAAGAAAATGGAATGGCGTAGTGAACCTATGGATGGGAGTTCGTCTCGCCTCGCTTCATCCTACATTTCTCGAAATGATAGTATTCAGCGGCCCAGAACGTCGTGAGATAAGAAAATAGAGGAGTAAATGGGGAGGGGAGGGGGGGGGATAAGTTGAAAGTTGGGGGCTGATACAGAATAGTTCTGCGTATTGCCGTAACCGACAGGTTGGATTGATTTCAGTCTCAAGGGGTTTTAGTGTGTAAACCCATCAAATTCGTCTGACACCCTGAAGAATATATATATATATATATACGTATATATATGCATTATTGTAATAGTATAGACGTATTACAGGCAATATCGATACGCAATCGTCGTAACCCTCTTTATTCTTCTTCAATACTCTGGTACAGTGACTTGTTGAAACTTTGAAACTTTATTCTTCTAGATACATATACATATTAGTAAAAGAAAAACTTTTGGATGCTACGAAATGTTCGATCCATTTGTTTTTTTTTTGTGTAATTCAATTTTATGCCATTCACGGTTGTAATTTAATCTCGAAGAATGATAAACATCGTTTTCCACTGAACAGAAGTTTGAAACTCGATATTTATTGAACCTTTTACTACTTGCTTGAACTCATACCTTGCAGTTGGCATTAACGAAATTAAGTTATAGCTGTTGGAAAGGATTCTTTCGAAAATTAGTTTATCGTAATTGTAGCTCCCTCCGGAACAAATCGATCAGTTTTATTGTTTGTGCGTTACAACTCTCAGCTAACGTCCAGATGGTTAAATCACATATTGCGTTGTCTTCTTCATATGATAATGAAAGAGGCCTGTTGGTTTCGATTGATATCAAGGAATATGATTTTTAAACCGATGATTCTAGCCTCCATCATCATCGACCTCATCATCATAGGGCGCACTCCAAATATACACACACGCACTCACTCGAAAATTGGTGACCCAGCTGCTTCTAATGTCGACAGTTGTCGACTCTTTGTCAATTTTTCTATGTACGATTAGCTCGGCTCGCGCCGTTCCGTAAGTGGCTCGTGGCTGTTGCACCCTCCATTTTGTCCCGTTCTTTCTCGTTACACTCGAAAAGAATCCCGAAACTAAATTCCCTCATTCATTCTTGACACCCGACCCCAAAGCTCTATTGCAGGGCTTCTTTCTTTGAACTATTTTCCTATCAGACATGTTCATTATTGACTGTTTCGTATTTACTGTGTTACGAACTATAAGTTCGTTTCTAACATCACTCCTAATGTAATTAAACTTTCAAACAATCGATAATACTAGCTTTTGTTCTACAGACAAAAAGTCAAGCAGAATTTGTTCTAGAATAATGTGAGTTGATTGATTGATTTAAAAATATCGCCTATATATATATAATCTCGAACCAAATTGGGAAATATAATATTTGTCAGCCGTTACTAGGATGAGTGACTCTTTAAATAAAAAATGACAGATTTTCAATGCGCCCGAACGTAAATCCGAGCGTGTCCGAATTCGAGCGTAAACTTATTTGCGTTATTCAACGTTTATTCCCGTGGTTTTCAGCTGGTCCAGTCTGCCACTCATCTGCGTATAGTGCGCACATGTTTGCTAACAAAAATGTAAACTTGCAGTTTGAACGCTCGCCCGGCCAATCCCACGCTCTATCGCGGTTACAACCATGTCCACCGATCCTCCTCTTTCTGTCTCTCTTTCTCTTGTTCTCACACTCCCTGCCTGTTGTCTATTCCCTCCCTCCCGCCCTCTGTCAAACTCAATTAATTGGCTGGACAGCCTTGGCAAATATAACATCTCTCACTCGTATCGGCCGAGGGTAAATATCGACGTGGAATATAAACCATGGTTGTCTATATACGAGCATAGAAAATGAAGGTAAAACGCGTATAACTTTGGGAAAACCGCAGACTAGACTTATAGCACCAGGGTTGTTTAGACGTCAAAAATGTATCGAAAAGACTGCGTAAACGAGCACGAAGTCAAAGAAATGAACGAATCGAGGCCTCGATTGAAAAAAAAAAAATGTCGTACGATTCGCCGTAACGTCAAAAAGGTGTCGTGACTCATGCTCATGGTTTGCAAGTTGCAGGATCGTTTCGCTTTGATGACAGTAAACAGCGTTGTTGGTCGACTTTCTCTTTGAGCAATTGTACACATCGGGTAAGATAATCGAGCATGCAGTCTCTCGATATCGATCAGTACCCCGCGGCTATTTGTCGTTATAAACTAAGGGTGAAAGCGTCATCTTACAATGGCAAATACAATCGGAGAAAGTGGATATATTTGAAGAAACAAAAAATATGTCATATAATACTTAATATTCATCATCATTAATATCCATTGTGAAAGAGGGTGTAAACGAGCGATCAGTTGTTTGAGTTGAGATATAGCTCGCGTGTAAAAAAACTCCGAACACAGCAATAACCATTTACTCCGTGACTTACAAAGAAAAAAAATGCTATTAAGCTTTGTTTATGTATCCATTAAAAAAAATAATTATTGCTCCAATGAATGGGGCATTAAAGATTGTGGACTCCCGGTATTGAAAGGATTGGGCACGTGTGTTAGAAAATATAAAAACGTGTCATGGATGTTCTATTGTATTACACGATCGGAGAATTCGAAAAAAAAAAAAATATCCTCTAATTCTTCCTGCACGATGCATACAGATATTTATAGGCCTGTATCTGCATTTCGTTTGTGCATTGTGCATTTATACCGCGCCTACATTAATGCAAATTTGCGAGTGTGTTTTAGCGAAGGCAATTGCACCGACGTATGCGCAGGCATAGTAGCACATTATAGCGGGCTTTAACCAACGAATGTAATTTCACGTGTCAACGTGGACGAATTGCCTTTGGAGTACAAGATGAAAAATAAAAGAAAATAAAATGAATAAAAAAAAAAAAGAGTAGTAAGGAGAATTGTATGGGTATACAAGACGATAAATAGCGTATTCACGTCACGATGGCACTAATACCAATTACACATGAAATATTTTCTCTCTCAACGCATTGCAATCACATTATATAAAATTAAAGTAAAGAGAAAAAAAAAAGTTCGCAGAACAGAAGCAAATAAAAAAAGTCAAAGATCGTGGTCCCATAAATACTCTTATAAAAGGTTCTTCGTGATCGCTCGATCGATCCTCGAGCTTCTCTCGTACTCTCTACCGATGCCCCCTGCCGCGGGAGACTTGGGTCAAGTATGAACTTTCCTCTCTATCGAGACGTTCGATCGTTCATTGCGTCTATACGTTTATAAGTATGTATATATACGATATACATATATATATATAT
>JABMBV010016973.1:0-17085 GCA_018906735.1 Mesochorus sp. PSUC_FEM 10030011
AAATAAATAAATAAATGATTGATTGCTAAAAATCTTTAATTAATATTACGATAAAATTGTTAAATAAAAAAACATGATAATAATATTAATTCATTGATATACAAATTTTCATCACCCTATGGATAAAACTGACACTTGGAAAAATTTTTCGGAACAAAAGCATTTGACTATCTTAATATTATTGTGCGCAATACTCGATATAACCATATATACTCATATGAACTCTGTGAACGATATCGACGGTGGGTGGAGTGCTCTAGACTTTTTTCTCCAAAAAACACCAAGTACTGGTTTGACAATTCGTTCATGGAATGGCGTATCATCGACGGAGAATAATGTCACGTATCGGGGCATCTTTTTCTAGATCTCTGAACTGGCTGAACGATCTCGAAACGATAGTAAAGCCTTTGCAATATACGTTTTTCAGGGGACTATGAGTCGATGGTGGAGAAGAGAAAGGAAAAAAAAGAACGAAAAATAAAGAGAGTGAGAAGAATCAAAGAATACGTGAATGCTTGGGTATATCGGGGGAAACAATTTAACTAATGGAAGGGTATTGCCTTTGGAATTCCCGATAGACCTCTCCCGCATCGTTTTTCTCATTCTCCAAAGTTTTTTTCTCTCTTTCTCGCACGTACGTAGGATATAATCCACACGAACGTCCTATCTGTTTCTCTTTTCCCATCTTTACTCTGTTTTTCTCCTCTCGTTTCTCTACTTTTTTCTCTTTCATTGTCGAGAAATTTGCTTTAGTTCACTTTCATGTTATGGCGCATATACTATCGTTTGCATTTTATAAAGTAATTTGATTATTTTGGATTTTTCGATGACTGCTCGATTAGTAACATTTTCAATTTATACCAATGAGCATATACATATATTTATATTATAACCTCATGGCTGAGATATATGCCACGTAAGGTTCGAATTTTTTATATCTCAGATTTAGAAACGAAAAGCTTCCAGTGAGATATTTCGCAAAAATCGTATAACAAAAGATAAAGGTGTTATAGAGAAGAAGAGGAAAAAGAGGAAAAAGTTTGTACGGGGTTGAGGGGTTTGGAAACCGGCGTCATTCCCATTGGCGTGGCGAGGCAGAAGGGGGACACCCTCGTCGTATCGCTGCGTTGAATGGTACTGTATGGCCATAATGCATCATTACGAGTCGAGCTAGGTGACTGCGTGACAAATGCCTGACTGAGTTGGGAATGGGTTCCCATCACGGGATTTTATCCCGAGTTTGGCTCAATTCGTACCCTGCAGATTTGTCTTTTATACTAAACCCTAGATTTTTTACCAAATAACGATTGGCTAACGGTGAATTGATTTTTATACACGTATTTAAAACTTACTCATTTAATCCTTTGTATTTTTCGTTATTATTATTGTACACAAAATTATGATTAATAAAAAAAATTATTAAATTATTTATTATTGTACAAAAAATTGTAGGTTTGTTTTTCAAATTTTTAATTTCTAAATGAGATTGAAATAATACAAATTATTTTTAATGAAAGAATTCGACGAGTTCGATGGACTGAAAAATGTACAAGATCGAGAAAAAAAAATCGATAATGCTAACGATTGTACATGCGAAAGGGGTGAGCTAGCTTTTCACTCCTACAACGATATATACGTGTACGACATCCATTCGAATCGAGAATTTCGACGACGGTAGACTCCCAAGAGAAAAACATGGATATCCCACATACATCGCGTGGTTGATTCACACACATTTCTATGTACCAACGCATAGACCAAGCGACAGAAATTCTTTTGTGCTATGAAGGTATAGAGGGACGTGAGAGAATTCACAAAAAGGTGGTTCTGGCATACAATCATTGGCAACGTACGAGGAAATTTACTGTATTGGTATTGGTAGACATGTTATTTTCACCGTATGATAATTACGGGAAAAAAGTTTTAATGAAAATTTAATATTTTGTAATATTTTAGAAGGTGACTCTAGATGGAATAACAAACATAAATCATATTGAAATTGCATGATGAATTATTAATTTATGTACAAGTTTTTTCTAAGGTATTTTAATGCCTAGACTTTATTAGACAACGAATAATTATTATGAGTGCAATCAAGGAACTTTCATGTTTTTCCCCCGAGTTTGATTCTCTGTAGGCGGTAGAAAGCTCGCTGCGGAAAATATATGCTTGCGAATTTTCAAGTCGCGTAAGTATATATGTAGCATACGATGCGTAGAAAAAGTATAAAGCCTCGTGCCGCAAATGGATCTAATATAGATGTTGTAGCAAGGCAGAGAGCGTTGCCGAATATTGTACGAACGAAAGTTGGAAGGTTCCTGGAAAGGTATATATGCGCAGGCTCTTTGAAAACTATTGCACTTTTCCGAGGGAAATGTGACTATAAGTAGGTCTTTATGTGCATTGTATTTGTGCGCGGTGGTGTATGTAAAACGGTGCGGGTCTGCACACTCGGCATAAGTCTGAACACAGAGTCGGGCGGCCACACACGGGACAGTTCGATATTGCGAGAAGGGGTTGCTATAGCCTAACCGGTCGCTCGAGCGAGCCGGGGATCGCTCTTAATGCATTTGGCAAGCTATAGCAATTGTTATGTATGTAAGTGTGTGTACACATGTATGTGTGTGTGTGTGTATGGGTGTGTGGGTGAAGATATAGACATAGATGTATGTATAGAGATATGGTGTACTAGAGGAGTGTTGCTGCTACGTTACTCTGCTCTACGGTATACGCATCACCAGCCACCCTTTTCGCAAGCTCAGCATTCCCACTCTTTTTTTTTCAACGTTCTAAGCCACCCCTTGCGCCGAGAATCATATAGCCCATGTTCTTTATCTCACTTCCTCTAGTTTTCATTTTCTCGGTTTCGTTTTCTTTCTTCTCTCTTATTCTCGATCTCTTTCTTAAGAATATAATATAATATGGCTCTAAAACGAAGCTCCCAATCTTTTTTTCTCCATTCACGCAGCTTTAATCTCTTAACGGGTGCCAAAACGACAAACAAAAATTCATCATTCATATTATATACTCCAAGAAAAAGAAATAAAGAGTTTGCAGTAAAAGGTCGTCGCGTGTCGGCGAATTTACCTTATAGAAGGGGCAAACTCCCGTGATATTTTCTCGATTAAGAAATTGCTTCTGTTTTTATTATTCGACTAGTAGAATGTATTATATATATAGGTACTTATATACATTTGAGGTGTATATATGCTATATCATAATGCAGGGAGAATGGACCAATGCGTTTTACGCACAGGCTTGATTTTTTAGCACATGTTTGTTGTTGAGTAAAACAAGAATGTCTTCTTGCACTCTGATAATAATTTTTCGTGAGTTATCAATCTCTTTATGTTTAAGAATATTTTTATGAATTTGAGATTCGATGCAGTAAACATAAAAAAAATCTGAGATCATTTTTTACTTTACTAATTATTTGAAAGATAAAATTACAGTCTTTTGTTCGAATATCATCGACAAAAACTGATCCAATTTCTTGAATGTGCATATATCAAGTGTCTCGCTGAAAATTAATTGATTATTTATAGACATGAATTTTATAAAAAACGGAAGCATGGAATGAGAGAAAAACGAGAAGAATGCGAGAGTTTGAGCGCGTAACAAATTGAATAATGGTGCGATTCGAAATCGTGCGTTAACGTCCGACTCGTGCCATTTTGAGACTGCTCGTTCGCGAGCACTTAGGAAAATCGATATATACCCCGGCTCACTTGATCCACGCGAGCAACGACACAGCTTTCGGTGCTACTGATGCTCTCATTGCTGCTTCTGCCGCTGCCAGGCCATATCTTGATTAAAATCAGTGCCACCACTCGTCTCGCTTTTTCACTCCTTCCCCCCTTCCTCCCTGCTCATTGCCCATGTACTTTGCTCCCTTGCCAACCTTCCCTCACAACCCTTATCTTCGTCGCTCTTTGGTATCCAGCGCCTTCGCATCAGCTTTCCTATATATCTTCAACACCTTTTTTTTCGTACCTACTGTACACCGATATAGTAAAGTCTCTAACACCTTTAGCCCATTTCCAGCCTCTTGTTCTTCGTCATCATTCTCTTCTACTTCTTCTTCGTCTTCTTCTTTTTCTTTTCTTTACTTTTCATCGAGCAAAGCTCTTTTTTGTTGCATCCTTCGTCTCTCTCGATGAATCCAGTTAGTCTCGTTAATGTCCGAGACAAGCTTCAAGCCCGAAAGGCGTGCTTCGCGCCCATACAGGGCTGCTCTTCGCTCTCTTTGCCTCTTCATACATCGCGCACCGCTGTCATTTCCGGCATTATACCTCCGCCCTTCTTGGCAGATGAAGTACAAGCAACCCTCCTTAACTATTGAACTTTCTCGTTCCTGCCTTTACCTCCACAACTTTTCTCCCTTTATTAATCCTGACGCAAATGCAAACAAGTAGAGTCTGTGTGGATTCTTAATATTAAAAATGTTAAGACTTCTTACATTTTTTTGTTTATATAGTCAATATAACGTTATGAAAGAATAAAAATACTAATGGAATATAAATATTCTTGTTCACTTGGAATCTCAGTGTATCTAAGGTTCTAAATAATTAAAAGTAACAAAATTTATATTGAATAAAAATTAATCCATTACATGAGAGTTTTTAAGGATAATTTATCATTTGTATTATTAGATTTATAGTTCATTTTACTGTTTGTTCATCAGATCATATATAAAATATACTTTGTATAAGAAGCGTTTGAATCTCCACTTTGCCTAAAAATCGGGGATGAATCTCGTCCTTGTTTTTTACGTGCATGCAGACATTCGCTATGTTATACTTACAGAGCAAGAAAGAACATAAAACGAGATAGAAAATATGGTAGATGAACTATGATGTTCCAGGTCCTACGAGAGTGTAATATAAGAGAAAACCGAAAATCTCGTACTCTCCCTTACTCTCACCCCTGATGAAGAACCTTCTGTTGGTTATTTGTCCCAATCAAATGTTGACCAACGGTCTCTCTAGCTTCCTGTATGCTTTCTGCTTATTCAGAGGCGATATATATTCCATTCATAACAGACTATATAGTTACTATAGTCGAAAAAAATGTTTACAAAAATAAACCGAATCACTATATTTTTTGTTTCATCGATGAGTTTACTACGTCGAATTTTACCATCTAAATAACGATTTTTCGTTGAAAAAAATATTCGGCCTTTATCGTTAATTTAATATTCGATAAATAAAACTAATAAAAATTGTTTACATGCAAAGAAAAATATATAATTTTATAAAAGACCGTGCGTGATCTGTGGATCGAAAAGTGAAAAAATGAGAATGTAAATTGCAAATGGATATATAAACATCGATAGATATATATATATGCACACAGAGATATACGAGTACATATGTGGAATATACGCAACTCAAGAATATTCATTTGCATTACACCTTGAGGAAACGGAGCGAGGACGCGATGATGCTGAGATAAATATCTCACATGTGTAGTGCGAAGAAAAATGAAAGCGTTACGTCCACTTTAGTGATTATACTTACGAACGAGAGGTAATGAGAGGTGGTGTAAAAAAAGTGCAAAAAGAATTATCTTGTGTGAATAACTATATCGGAAAAATTGGAAAGAGAGCAAAAGGGAGAGAGAGAGAGAGAGAGAGAAAGAAAAAACTATAAATATAACAAGCATGAAATACCCCGAGAGCGAAAAAGAGAATAGCTCGCGACGAAAGTGAGCGCACACGTTTCTCGTCGATGGAAATCATCCCCGTCCATTCGCTCTACCCGCGTTAATTCGTCGCGGTGATTATGGATCCATTAGCGTGGCAGCCAACAAATAGCACGGTACAATCCAATAACCGTCCACCGGCGACATTATATATATAAGGGACAGTGCTGTTAGCGAGGGGTGGATTCTTCGGGTCTCGCGCACAACACCAGCCCATTGTGTGGTGTCCTGTGAGCCACTATCGTTCCCCTTTATACACTTTAACTGCCGCTCGCATTGCTGCAACGTTGAGATATAGAATTTTGTGTCACTAATTCTCATATTCTCTCTCTCTCTCTCTCTCTCTCTCTCTTTTGCTCTCTGTACCTTTGCTTGACCGTTATATATATAATCGTGAAAACATACTTATTTGATAATACCAGTGCAGAGTCGAGATCGAAGCGTTTAGGGTGAAATTTTTCGTGCGATGGTATGTGTATGTGAAGTCTCTCCGTTAAAACTCATGACCGCACACCAAATCGTATAGTTTACTATATATAGTGATCACTCCATTCATTGTCACATCTCTGTGTAATATACTGCGAGGGAGGAAAGAGAGAGAAAGAGCGAAAGTATAGGGGTTGGTCTGTTCATGAACGAGGGATGATCAACGATGATCGAAGGGAGGGATGAATACGTTTGACGCTATCGAAAAGGGTGCGATGAACTAAGAGGTCTGGCGCGGTATAGTCACGCGCATGGATCTGCCTCAATCCTCCTGAAATATCCACGTTTTTTTTTCAAGCGATTAAACCAGTTCAATTCGTAATCGGAGTTACAACGTGTTTGATGATGATTTGGTATAAGATATATATAGAAGAAAAACTAAAGTATCGTCTCAAATACAGTTAGACTAAAAAGTAGTTTTCAAACTTAACATTATCTTTTTTTACCCGAGTATCTATAAATTACATTGTAATAAACATATTGTTTCAATATCTCCTGATTTGTGGATTTTTGAAGAAACAAAATATGCACTCTTGAATAACGTGAATTGCAGACGATATCAAAACTCATTCAAGCTACAATTGCTCTTGGTAAAGAGTAAATTTCGTTTGGCTTACGACAGCCTGAAAACAATGCGATAATCTTGCACGACGTATAGTCTCGTGAATCTCTTGACTGTCTTGGAAACGGACACGTGATAAAGATTAATACTGTCTTCGCTATGTTCTACAATTCGTGTCTGGTACAGATGAGTTTCGTCTCAGTGGCTCATCTTAGTTCTTCGTGAATTTGTTTTCCTTTATTCTCTGTATATGTATAGACTACGAAATTTCTCTCATCCCCCTTCGAGTTTGTGCGAGAGAACTCTACGGTCTCGCGCTTTATGACTCCGACGAGCAAATGGAATGAAATCCATGCAAATCGGGGTATAAACGTCGAGTATGTGCGGTGGTGCGTCGGCGTGTTTCTCTGCTATATATATTCCAGACTATATAGATATATTATATGACTGCTACTATTGAAAATATATACGGGACATTCTACGCCAAAGTAACGGTATCATAATCCCCTATAACTTTGCCTTAATCTCCCTCGTCGAAAAAGAACCACGAACATTTTGTGAAAAAGAGATTATTACATAACAAACCAACCATAATTTTCTCATAACATTTAGCAACTAGAGAAGCAGAAGTTAGTTAAAAAACGTAAATTAATAACTTTTCAATGCAATTTTCAGACGAATACCCGAGTTCATATGTTATTTTGTTTGGGCTATCAAACGGTGAATAAAAAAATCTCGAGACCAGTGATCACAGGCAGCTAAATTTTCTTTAGAATGCCCCATTTACTAATGCATATATCGTGCAGAGCATCAGTGATATCAGACTGTGTTGGACTGACTCGTTTGTTCGTCCTGGCGCCACGCGAGCCGCATCACTTTTGTATCGGGGCGGCGATGCGTCCAACCTATTGTATACCACTACCAAACGTGTATGTATGTATATATGTATACGTATAGTATGTTGACGCGTCATATACATACATATTAAGTGTCCAAAAACGGAGTGAGGGTTGAAACGCGTATATCGCTTTCTCATCCGTCTGTCCGAGCATTCCTCGTTATCCACGCAAACCATCGGCCAATCTAAACGCTCATACCGCCCTTTCCTGATAGCGTACGTTCGAATCGACCACCACCATGTCGTCCCGAATTTCTCTAGATATACCTCCATATACGCCACAGGGATTTATCGATTTCTCACAAATGAAAGAGCGTAACTCTCGTTATTGTAAATATCAAATTGTAAAATTTAACGCCCTTTTTTTTCTCGCCAGCGATTGATGCATCGATATGCATGAACGAGAACATTAATTCATAAAAATTTTTGTATGCATTTTGGGAGATTTGAGGTGAATATATATTCTCGATATATTGATTCTTTATAAATGGTAATGGTAGACAAAAATTCACACAAAGACTCGAGAATAAATTTCGTTACAATCGAAGCTCACGTTGAATTGTTCGTCAGCTTTAAAAACTTTCTGAGCCACAAATTGTTCTTTTTTTTATATGGAGTACCTCGTATAAATGTGTGTATGCATCTATTTCGTATATATACACAGATACGAAAAGCTTTAAGCACCCCTCTCACATCAATCTGCTGGTACACATTTGGCGATTGCAATGCGAGGCGATCGCGTCCCGTTCTTCTATAGTATTCGAGCGCGCGGAGAATATTATGCAAAATTGAAAATTGAATCCATCCTTTTCATCTATGTTGATTTATATACGGGTATACGGATGCGTAGAAATTCGATTTGCGCATCAGGCTCGATTGTAGATTTGAGAGAAAGAATAAAAAATAAATGATATATGAAATAAAACGCGATACGAGGCGTTCAATTTTTAACGATGATAAAAAAAGAAAGTTGATATTGTTAAAATATAGCAGCGTGGTATCATAAAAATCTAGGTATATCAACTATACGAATTCATTGGTATGTTTTTTTTATTGTTTTTACAGGTAACGCTAAAAAAGTTTTGGATTATTATGGCACGCTGATTGGTGATCTAAATGTTTACGCTCATGGTGTAAAGGGGCGAGTTTATGCCGCTGATGACACGACAATATACATCAAGGGCTTCTCGTATGACGGTACAGCACCCAATGGCTATTTTTGGGTTGGAGTGAGCCCCAGACCCGGTCCTGAAGGAGAAATCGTTCCCTATCCCGAGGATTACTATGAACGGTTAGTCTCATGAAAGTTTAAAATAAAAACGTCATTTCAACGAAAGATGGGCTGGAAGAGATAAAAAAATTAGGATTTAAGACATTATTTATATTTAATTCCAAATGAAAAGCCACTCAAATATTAAATATTTAATTTTTTTGGTTTTCATGATAAAAGAAACAAATATATATTTTAATTACTCAAATAAAAATACAAAGAAATTCAATGTTTTCAATTAAAGAAGTTTAGTATAAATTAGTGGATCTTTTGATTAAAAAAAAATGTATCTAGACCATCTTTGCAAATGTTGACATGGTAAATTATATTTCTATATTATTAAAATATTCTGCCACCGCTATCATATTTAAAAATGTTCTCGGGACATTTACAGCCACATAAAAGTTGAGTTGATGTACGAATTTATAATTTCATAGTGATTATCTCATTCGAGTTAAAAACTAAATTGTGTTTTAATAGCCGATATGCTGGTGTTTTTATTAAATTACAGTACGGCATATAGTTAATATTATTAATGAAGATTCGTATCGAAACAATTATATTTCAGCAGATATGACAGAATATATACGTACGTTGATAATAGAAAGTAGCCACATTAACTGCTAGAGCTCGAGATGCGACTCAAAACGAGATCCGAGTAATTCCGATTTTATTAACTACGCCCCTTCGCATTCCATTTCTGCATTCATCCCCCATTTCATCTTGCTCTCTTACTCTCCCTCTTTCCCTTTCCCCTCCGGCTTGTCCCTGTAAACAGTAGCTCAAGCCCTTTGGCGAGTATATATACTGTACACATAGTAGTGCCTCATTTCATCCCTGAGTTCCGTTCGAGCCGGCTTCCTTTTTTGTTTCTCCATGATCTGGAGATTCGCGATGATAGGTATACACATAGAGATTATATAGAGTATCTGCATAGCAACGAATAAAGCCGCATTTGAAATACAAATGAATTTTTAATCGATATAGTTCCAATCGCGTACTGATTTTACGTTTATAAATGATTATCCCTCCTCCCACTTTGTTTTTTTTTTATATTCCGCGGTCTCTAAAACTCCGAAAAAATATTTATCAACATTTTTTTTTCAGTTCGTCTAGAGATCCACCAGTTCTAAAAAATTTCCACAACGCCAACATCGTGCTGAAATTACCGGACGGAAAGAAGATACGTGACATCAAGTGGTTGAGCGTTTGGTGTCGAAGATTTGGCGTAAGTACACGAAAAATATATATTATAATTAATATTATGAAAAAAAAACCTATATATAATCAACGTGAATATATGGATACACTATGTATCATCGCCCAAAAAATTCTGCTATGATTCAATTCTCAAATAAAATCACTAACAAGATTTCCGATTCGATCAAGTTCATTGCTCGTAAAAAACACGTAAAAGCGACCACCACTCCTATGTGTCTCTCTTTCTCTCTCTCTCTCTCTGTCCCTCGATCATCCCATGATCGAGATAACTAGATTTTTGAGGAGGAGAATATACGACGCGGGGGGCAAATGGTACGGGTATGTCGAGATGACAGAGAGCACATACAGACACATAGAGCGCGATTTGGACCGCCCGTTGGCACTATCGGACGTGCATTCGTGGTCAATGGTGCGTGTTAGATGGATACGGAAACCGAGAGAGAAAGAGTGCTCCGATCATCATGCGTCAGAGAAAAAGCCCAAACGTTCTATATATATATATATTATCAAAGAAAATCTGTACAGACTTTTTCATACTCAACTATTTCGTCTCGCAGGGCTTTTTACCATATTTCTCTGTTTCGTGTAACGTTCGTGAAGGATTGAAAAACGTTTTTGCGTTGACAAAAGTAATAGAACGACAAATAATGAATACTGTAACTCGGCTTTAAAGAATTATCAAATATCAATCATAACATTAATAATTTTGCCTCTGTATTATTTTTCTTTTATTATATAAATCTTTAATACTCTCTGACTCATAAATGCAATTAAGTATATCAAGATCAAACACCTAATCACCCATCAAATATCCGAGTTATCGTTGCTCTGAATTTTTTTTTTGTTACCTTTGCGAAATATCTTATGAGTTCGCGAAAAGATATCGTGTATAAAAACCTGGAATATCAGCAAACGTTACTAGATGAGAAACCGTTACGACGCTGTGGTTTCGAGTTCGATCGAAGTAGTAGCCAAGAGGCAGGGTGGTATGCACACATATCATATATATTATATATACACAACCCGAAGCTTTTGCTCTGATATTAGAAGGGCTTTAATATAGAAGTCCGAGAACCGGGCAATAGGAGGGAGAAGGAAAGACGGATGAGAAGGTTCACAGTAGTATCACTATAGAGCCCAAGCTTTGGGGGTGCTCCCGCACCGTGACAACCCTCCATCAGACACGCTCTGTCACCGCAAAGCGCGTCGTCGCGTTCTCCTCCGGTCTCTCGCCACTAGCCGACGTTTCGTTTTTTAGACCGCTCCTATACTGATCTTTCTTTCTTTCTCTCTATTTCTCTCTCCCTCTCTCTCTCTATGTATATATAGATATAGATATTCTTAGTAGTGATACACGTCGACGTTCAGGCTTTTCGACTTTTCCTATATAGTATCTACCCCCTGCACTATACACTTCTCCGCGGAACCCTCGACTCTCATGACGCAGCAGCAAACCACACGCTTCACGATCTTTCAACAATTTTCCCACCCTCTCAATTTTGCTTTTATTTCCCTTCTATTTTTTTTTTAGTTGCTAACCCCCTCTTGGTCCCTCACGAGTGCATTAGTACACTGTTTCGTGACTGATACGGATGTTATAATAGTAATGGATCAAAGTTTTACGCATAATAACTATCAGGGGACACTGGTATAATAAGCACTGCACGTCCCCTTTTACACTGTACAACAGGTTGAAAGAAAACTTTGATTAAAAATTACTTTGCCATGAAATAACAACGATTATATTATTTCATGAAGCACATCCGTTATTATTCATCCTATGATTAGAGAAAAAATGTCTGTTAAAGAAGCTTATCAAGGGGCAACACCACTCTAGAGTCAGTAAAAAACCATAAATTAGATAATTTATTTTCAATATTAAAAAAGGGATTGGGTTTCTCTTTTCAGGTTTTATCAAATACATATTAAAGTATGTAAAAACATTTTTTTGATTACATTTTTATGTAAAACTGCGGTAACAGTTTGTAAGTTGCGTGCAAGTTGTAATGCATTTGTCTCTAAAGTATAGTTACCACGGTTTATGATACGTTTAAGAATTGAGTAGCGTCGCGATAACAAACTGTAATCATCTCTTTGTCTCTAATTTTATGCTAAGACGAAACGTTTGGTATAAATAAAACGAAGAATCATAGGCACCATTGACATGCCCAAAGTTGATGTACCGCGGACTACATAAAACGCTGAGGGAGTTGGGTTGCAGTTTTGCTTGGATATTGAGGAGACAGGAGCTGTCTGTCAGTACAGTACCTCACTTCACTCGTCTATGTGCGGAACGGAGAGCGAAGAAGAGCCCCTAAAGCATGTTGCTTCGACAGAGGATGTATTGTTGAAATAAGCTCTCCCCTACCCCCTGCCCTTGCGTTTTCTCTTTATCTCCAGATTTCTCTCAGCTCGCTATATCTCTTCGTATATACTATGTGTATATGTACACACCATCGTAGGCTTTGCTCGTCTTAGGGATCTATATCATCTCCTTTCTTTCGGATCAACCATCTCCCGATATTCTCACGAATCAAGCTTGTTTCTCATCCCTTCTCTGCCCTCGTCCGGGGATCCTTGGAACGAGACGTTCCCCGAGCATTCCTCAAATCCGCACCCTCTATATACTATTGCTTTCCTGGCAGGGCCTCGTCGAAACTTCTTTCGTTTCTTTGAAAGAAGATATTTCGGTGATATCAAATCCAACCAGAACCCAAGAGGAACGTGACGTTCAATTGATCGAACGATTCAACTGCGGAATCCGTATTTTTTTTCACTACTTGTAGCAACTGTTTTCTGAAAACGTCGAAAGTACACATTTCTGTTATATGTTTCAAGCATTTTATATTTAAAAGTTCTATTGTAATGCAAGATCGATAGCAACATATGAAAAAAAATATACGCAAATGATTCGTAATTTTCACGCGAATTTCATCAATTTCTTAAAACTTTGGTTTTTCATGAAAAAAGCATACGATTCCGAATAATTCGTAGGTTTTTGAAAATTATGTGGAAAAAATAATATTTTACTATACTTTCTTGGTAAAAATAATTTCGAACGAAAATTAACGTGAAACCTTTGGACGTTAATGCGGGGACGCTTATTTTTTCCATTACGAAAGACGGAAATAAAAGTCACGCATTTATTCATCGTATCGCCGGGGTTTATCTTATATCTCTATGGTGCGGAATTGTACATGATCGTAGGAAAAATAAAACTAGCACGATGACACGGTTCTTATCCCCGACGACGATCTTAACGACTAACCTCGATTCCTGTTACGACACATATAATACTAAAACATAATAAAACTTGCAGCATAACTTAGATATGCGTGACGCACAGTTGGGCATCACATGACATAATGACACCGTTTTTGTCATAAATATTTCATTATTTATAATCGTTAAGAGATATGTAACGTAAAAATGTATCGGTCAAGGTTCGAATTAGAAGTGCATCGCAATATCGATTTATGCTATCGGATTAATATATAATCAACACAATATCTTCAAGAATAAGCTGTTTATCGTAAAACTAATAAATCTTTATTATACCGATTACCTTTCAAAAAGTTCAAGAATTATATGTCGTTACCCTACATGATAAAACACCTTTTTTTAAATTTAAGACATTAAATATTTTGCTTAAAATCCTAACAATTTAGACATTTAGTCTGTATATGACAAGTTAATTCCGCATGAATCAAAATAAGCTCAAAGTACTTTTTTAAAAGGCAATTCGAGGCTCCTATATACACAGGAACCTTGAATAATGGGGACCTCGGAGAATAATGCGCGACGACACTTTAGCGCGTGCAACCACGACTACGTTAATTAAACGTGCTCGTCTCGTAATTTTCAATGATAGGACGACGATGCAAGCCGAGCAAGGCACAGGGACTAAAAGTTCAGAATGCCTGCAAATAGAAGGTGAAGGTATATACATATGTAGGCAAGCTGGATGAGACCGCGTGGCGCTGCTACTGGCACCAAGTGGACCCTTCATTATACCCTTCGTCATACATGTATAACCGACCATCACTGTAATAATGAAACTCTGCACTCTGCGCCAATCTCTGAATTTCTGAACCACTTCTCGTACTATCTGGAATACACAAGCTCGGCCTAAAGACTAGAAAATTAACGCTGTAAGCGTATAGGAATATACCGATAATTCTGGGGCGTCTCTACGATCATGCATGAATACAAAAAATATTCGGAGGAAAGGGATCATAAAAATCGATTGGTTCTAATTACATTTTATACCGTGTGTAACATAGAATCTTCATGCATGAAATGATCATCCATCCACTTAGTAATTTTTAGTTTTTCATGAACCTCAAACGTAAAGTAACAAAAAGAAGTAATTGATGGAACAATCATGTGACATCCTATGGATTATTCGAGTAACATTCTCTTCGAAACTTTGTCGTTTTTGAATCATCTAGACAAGAGGAAGTGAGCGAAAAAAAAATAAATAAAAAGTGAGGAAAAAAGAAACATTTACGAACCATCGAACTATCGATAACGGGAAAAGCATTTTGTGAATCAACATCAGAAATAGAAAGAGTTAGCGTGCGAGGTGAATTTGCTCGAAATCGAACGAATATAACGTCGGATCATGGTACGAGTGTACATAGTTTATGATACATGACCGGTTCGGCTAGATCGAAAGAGGGTGAAGGACGAGAATGGAGCCACGTATAGACGGATAATACATGGCTCTATATAGAGAAAACGATAGATAGAGGAGCGAACGTGGATGTATCGAAGGTTGAAAGAGTAAGAGGTAGGAGATAATAGTAGTGTTATAGTAGTAACTATATACTCGATGTATATATAGGGTGGACGATCGGGTACCGAAGCACGGTTGATATTCTGGGGTAACACTGATGTGATGCTGTAGCGCATGCGTCCCTATGTATATAGAAGACGCGCGGCAAACACCGGTCGATGTTGGCCGGGCTGCGGCGCGGCCGCGAGGAGAGATGCAGCCGGCTCCGGTGCTACTCTGCTGCCGCGATTCCTCGACTTTAAAGCCTCGCCAGCGTTCTCCCATATACGGCGACGCCATTTTGAAAGGTGCCGTTGGGGGTATGCGACCCCTGTACACCGAGGACCAACCCAAAATCTTCGTGCATGTATGCTCTGTACTCTTGGGTTTACCGTCCGAAATCTTTGCGCGGGAAATTTTGTTGCTATCACTATTATCCGAACCTTTGACAACATTTGTTGAAGAAACGAACGTATGGCATTGTATAATTTAATCGGAAAATATATACATTTTGTGGTTCATATAAATTGGTTTAATGAACTATAAAGTCGATTTCAATGATCCTTCTTCAGTTATAATGAAAAACAAACTCGATCGGCAAGTTGGCCCGGTCGAGTATAAGAAGAAATTGCCGATTATAAATCAGGTGAAAACGAGGACGGATAACACTCATAGAATGAACTTAATTTTCTCCTGCTTTCTTACACCAAACCCTGGCTATGACTTTATATACGAGATCGAGATTTTACCAACTTTCTAGTTTTCTGTCCCAAGACTTCCGGCCGAATTCGCAGCGATAATGGAAATTGAGGAAACTATTATAGGTAATTCGTATCCTGGACATTTGAATAAAACGTGTGGCTATATAGTATGTACAATTAATAAGTAGGTTATTCAAGATTGAGTACTTTGTACCTTGATATATATTTTTAATTTACATTAAAATAAAAGTTTTTACTTTTTTTTTGTGATTTTACCTCGAATTTCTGAGCCATTGATACAAATTTAATTGGGTTTAAAATTCTTTTGTATGATAAAAGACCGAATAAACATTTCAAATGAAGCGAAAACACCGAAATTATACTTTATTTTTACTCTATTAAAAATGTTTTTCAAACGGGGTAAAATAAATCCAGCGATTTTAGTGCCCTTAATTATTTTTAACAAAATAATCACGTTTACTTGAAAGTTTAAAAATACCTTTGTAATTTTCCAAATGAATTTTTCCAATTTTCTACCACTTTTGTCCTTCCACAAAAAAATTATCAAAAGTGAAAAATCTTCTGATATTTTGCATAACATCAAATTAATTAATATGATGACCATATAATAATTTATGATATTAAACTTGCTACTATTTACATTGCATATTGTATGATGCTTTTCATCTATCAGCGCCGCATTATACCGTCATAAAATTTTATGATATATTCTAAAGCGTTCCTTTATTCGCTACTCATCTGGATAATTAACTCGTCTATTGGGAAAAAAATGATAATTACCAGAAAAGTGGTTGATCTGTATTAGGATTGATTCAAAGCAGTAAATTGTAGTTTCATTATTATCAAAAACTAGGGATAAAAAACAAAAGAAAAAGAAAACTGCGAAAACGCGTTTGGTAAATATTTCCATACTCCTTAAACTACTTCCAACCGTCTATATTCTCATTAGAAAAAGCAAAAAATGCTGAGAGTTAAAAAAAAGAATCTCGTAAAGTTTCGGGATTTCATCGACTTTTTTTTCAGTGGAAACGACAGTTAACGAGTACACACGCACATAGATCTCTGTATATGTATTACGAGAATGGAGGTAAAGTAGAGCAAAGTTAACGTATGAAGCGCGAAAGCCTCCAGCGTTTTTTTGTTGGCCATATTTCTCGTATGGCTAAAAAGACGACAGAGATATCTAGTGAGGCCAAGATATATATGTCTATTTACTCCGACAAAAGTTTTCATTTTTTTTGTTACATTTGGCCTCATCAAAGCTCGTAACCGTACACACGTGTGCTGCTCAAAATCTTAATAGCATGAACCTGGAAACGGTGCTAATGTTTCTACCAATGATCAAGTATGGAACTTACCAAACTATACGAGCAAAGCAAACATAGCATAAGGTCATATGTATTATATATAAATAAATCTACACATACCCTTATATATATATATATA
>JABMBV010017084.1:0-17064 GCA_018906735.1 Mesochorus sp. PSUC_FEM 10030011
TACAAGGTCCATATTACATATACATATATATATATATACATACCTGTGAACGGTGAACCGCACAGTGAACGAGGACGATGTGGAATTTATCATTGTTGCACCGTTACCATTTCAGGCACGTATGTGACTGAGTGCCTTATACCCTCGTTCCCGTGCTCTTCCTGCTACCGTGGTCCTCTCACTCTTTCTCTTTCTACTTTAGCATATATACATACGGGATGATTCAAAATAAGTTGGAATTTTCAGCTTCAAGTTAGTGTTCTAAACAAATTCGGCATTTTATCATTCGAATCTCTATAGTTTTCGAGAACTGCTAAGGAGATTTTGAATGGTTGAGAAGACATCTGATTTTCAAAAACCGAATAATAATTTGTTTTAAAAAATTGTAAAGCAGCTATTCAATTTTAAATATTTAAATAAATGTGAAACAATGATTTATTCATAATTTAGATAAAATAAAATGAGTTAAATTATTATTTTTTTAATAATAAAATTATTTTTGCAAACTGTGTCGTTCATAAGAACACGTAGATAAGTTGCAATCACGCAAATAAGTTGAACATTTTTTTAAATATGTAGAATACAATATTAATTTTTCAATAATATTGTTTCATGTTGTCAAACTATTCGGAATCTCGTTAATGAGAAAAGGTCTTAGTAGGAGAATGCACTGAAAGGACTTGATTTAAAAAAAAATCAAAGAAAAATTGCTTTGCCAATTTGTTGATTCATAATAGACAGAAATTTACAAATAATAATAATTTAAATTGCTTGAAATGATATACTACCAATTTCAGTAATTGGGTCGGAACTATTAATACAAACAATCTGCAGATTCAATATATACATGTGTGTTTCCGTGTATATGTACAATAAACACTTTCCAGAGGGCTCATTAAAATATTGAAAGAGGCACGTATAAAGTTCACATGAGTAGAACGACTCAAACTTTCATGAGCAATGTACGACGTACCTTAGGAGCGTACAAAGGAAATACTTGAACAATGTTTAATGAGCAGATTATGAATTAAAAAAAAGAGCATTCGGTCTATATGTGGTCACGGCAAAGGTATTAAACTCTAACAATTGCAATTGTAAGTTCTATGCTACCGAAGTTACGCTTTCCCGAATTTTCTTCTAATTAATTTTCGATTACTTGATTACAAATGAAAAGAAAATGTTTATATTTATGAAAACGCTTATATTTTATCGTCAAATTATGAGCGAAAAAATCAAGCAATGCTTTTTATCTTACCTTAATAAGTATATTTTAAGGATGTGAATTGTGTGCTGTAACAGTGAGCGTTGATTATAAAATAGCTTGATGATTCGAAAATTGTGAAATATTGAACGTAGTTTGCTAGGTTGTTTTTCGGTTACTTTTTTTCTTCATTGCACTTTAGTTCGAATACCAGCAATAGTAAAAAGTGGTGTCGTTCAACACATTTTTGGCAGTGAATCATTGAATTCTCGAAACGTTCAACGCACGCCCTTAACTTATCATCATTCATGTAGCGTAGTTGTGAAAATTTATCAGTGAATTCGCGAAACGATAGAGAAAAAAAAAAGATGAAAAGTACAAGACGTATGGACGTAAGAGAGTGTTGGCTTCGTGTTCTCGGTACCAGCTTTCCTCGACAGCTTGATGAACGAGCCTCGCGCTTCATCCTTACTCTATTTTTTTTATCTCGTCTCCGTTGACGTCAACGTCGTCGTTTCAACTGGAATACACATGCACACAACACACACACACACTCAGAAAACACTGATTCAAAGACGAGCAGTCTCATCAGCCGACTGTATGCTCCAAACTGTATATTTTCTTCTCCACGACATTCCACTCAATCATTCGTAGTCCATTCTCTGCCCCATTCATTCAGCCTTGATGAAACTTTTAATGATGATTCAGTAAATCACTAGCGCATTATTATTGGAGTCACTATAAAATTTAATATATATTTCATTCTAAGATTATACCATGGAGACAGCATTACAATTGTTTTTTTTCTACTTAAAATAAAATAAAATAAGAAATAAAACCTTCACCTCGCCTAATGTTAAAGAATTTTCCGATAATTTTACAAAATAAAGCCATTCTTTTAAAAAAAATGCATATTGTAGTCTACATATTTTTAAAAAATTACCAGTAAAATTTGAATTCAATTCATCGCGTACAAAAAAAAAGTTATCATTTTTCAAAGATTAAAAATAATAATTAAAGTAACTTTATTTCATGAAAATGATTATTAAATAATATTATCACATCTACTGAAATATTTAAAATTCTATACCTATCGTTAAATTCTTTAAAACAAATTGTTATGTTGTTTCAAAAATGGGATGTTTTCTCAATCATCTACAACATCCTCAAGCAATTTTGTTTATAAAAGATTAAGAAATTTTTTTAATTTAATTTTCTCCGGTAACAATGTGACCAATTGACGAAGAGCATGTTATTAAAAAAAAAAAGAACGAGTATGACAGGTAATTTTTATATTTTTCCGATTATAGTTTCATAATGAGTTTTCGTTTTCTCGAAGAACCTTGTTATCCTCCGAGACAGTTACTCTCTCGTCAGGTCTTGTTAGGCAAAAATTTATGCCGGTATAATTTTTACGTGCAAACGTGGCATGGCAGTTAAAAAGTAGAAAACATAACGCGAGAGAGGGAGAGAGAAAGAAAATACATTTCTAGAAGTTATGACGTTAATCGGCCAAGTTTCAGGACTACAGTCGGGCAGTGAAATGGTAGAAATGACAGCGGCCGTTGCAAAATACCTTTTCTACTGCTGGGTGAATGTCGGCAGGAAGAACCTTGGCTATTGCCCCTTCAGAAAGCCCAACCTCCGTCTCAAGAATGTTTCTCGTCAATTACTCTTTTCCGCGTGTTCTCGCGCTTCCATTTTGCTCAGTCGCGGCAAAGAGTAAAGAGAGAGAGAGAGAGAGAGAAGGACAAAAAAGAAAGAGAGAAAGCTAGCGAGATACAGAAGAGGTAAAACGCACGTGGAGAAAGAATTGAAAAGTTTTTCTTCTATCCGAGTATGGGGTAGGACGAAGAATAAGGACTTTGGTCCTTGTAATATATATCCCTGGATAACGCGAGAAAAACCCTCGTTGAAGTACCAATTTTGTACCCGCTCTTGTAAGTTTTTTTTTCCGTACTACATTTGTAAAAAAAAAAATGTACATCTCCTTTTTTAAGGATTCTAATATAAATAATTGTTAATATTACTATGCAGATATATACGAAGAAAAAAAGTGCTCGTATTTATAATTTCTATATGATTTTATTGAGGTTCACACTATATTGGCAGACTGAAAAATTTGCATAATAATATGTGTGCCATATAATTCTGAAATGAATGTAATTCGAATTGGGAAGCTCAGCTGCGAATGGAGTCGGAAACAGGGAAGTTAAAACGTGACAAAAATGTCCGATAATGGCGATGGAGCCTACATATTTATTATTATTTATGTATATTTTTATTCTCACGTCGTACAACACGGGTTGAAATAAAAATTGGCAGAATGCCATGTATTCAGATTGTCACCATAGTGGTACCAACCCACACACGCACGAATCGGAGGCTCATGTGGTGAATATTGTGTGCGTAAAATTTCAACGATATATTCCCTGACGTATATATATTTCGACCAAGCTTTTCGAGCTTTGAACATTTTTGCACCCAAGACTCGTGCGTGGATATTGCATGGGGGAAAAAACTTCTCATGCATAATTTGAGCGGTATGCACTTTACTTCGATCACTTTGAAATTCACACGTTATCACCCTTTTGAATTTTTTAACAAGTGTATGACTGATAGTCATTGTGTGTCGAGTTGCTTCGGATCTACAACACGGTTTTCAGAGTTACATACAATTTAAAAGCCAATTTCGAAAGTACGTAAATAGAATAAATGCAGATTATTAACTTTTCTTAATAATTCGAACTTTAAACCATAAAGTTGTCAACTGGGACATTTTCATTTTTATCATTTGCTCGAGCTTGTAAGTATGATTTTTATATCCATTAATCATCCACGTAATTACATTACAAAAAGTTTCATGAATATAATTATATGTATATTGAAAGAATTCAGTGGCCAAGTAGATAAGGGCTTAGGTCCACACGCTACGGACCCAATTTCAAATCCAGGCAAACACTACTGAGTTTTACAAGTGTCTCTTTCACTTTGATCCTAGTGATTGGACACCACCTTAAATAGGAAATGTTCTAAGTAAGAAATTAAGATAAAGAAAAAATTATGTAATAAACAAAAATGGTTGGTGGATGTAAGGTGATGATGAGCTTGTAAGAAACTCGAAAAGGTTGTGCAAGTAAAACTTCCAATTATTTATTAAAAAACGTATTGGGATTAAGGATATGCTTAAAATAAAAATAAAAATAGGTTAGGATTTTTATTATTTTTTTTTTAATTATCGTAAAAACTTGGATTTCAAATTACAAATACTTTTACCACAACGTTGAGGAGGCATTAAATATTTAAATCGTCATTTTTTTGTAACTTCTCATATAGAATATTTTGATTTTCAAATAGTGAAAACTTGTCACAATTTCTGCACATTATAATATGACGTTTAAAAAGATTCACACAAATATTTCAAAAATTATCTAACAAGCCATGTATGATGATTTGAGCTTGTTTTTTTTTTAATATATGATAATGATTATGCAGTAATTATCTCCAAAAAAAAAAAATTTTTTTTATTTGCAGGGTTTAAAGTTTGTGCTTAAATGCCCCATATATCCTTTTTGAGTTCGTGTTTCATGCTCTATTATAACTCTGGCGCATAACACCACGTTACAGTATACGTGGGCCATACCGCAGTTGCCAGTGTTCTTGAAAAAGACATTTTTGTGGGTGCAGAGAATACGAAATGTATATCACTACCCGTGCTAGCTGTAACCGAGCGCAGCATAACTTTTTCTTTTTCCCTTATTTCTTTCTCTCTCTCTCTCTCTCTCTCTCACTCTTATTCAACATGAGAGGGCACTCAGATACTTTTCCAAGCTTCTCCCCTTGCTTTATATCGAGGCGCTAATGTACTCATTAATAATGTATTTTTCGTCACTCTTAGATCGCCAACTCTGGAACGGAAGTGCAACCGGAATATGCTACCATCATTGTTCCTTTTTCTCGCATCATCTCTTTTTTTTCCTTCCTCTATCTTTTACAACGAGAAACTCGCTCGACATTGTGTACGTTGGGACTCAAATCATACGGTACAACTTTTTGGGTAGTTTCCATATTCTACCGGCGATGGTTACCATATTTTTCAAAAATGCTTTGTCAACATTTTCAAAATTACTATTATTTCACTCATAGATTGTTAAAGCGTTTCTATTTTAATGCTCTTGAATGATATTATACAAAAGATATACAAAAAGAAAGGAAGAAAGTTCACTTTCAATATTTTTTATATTTAATACATGTATGGAATCATCGATTAAATTTTTTTTCAATTAAAAAAAATTCGCTGATATACATGTAATCTAGTTTCATGGCAAAAATGTTAAAATCGAAAATGACGAATCCATGTGTTGTTTATTGAATAATTTATTTATTCTCGTAAGCTCGTTTCTTCTTAATTTAAGATTTGAGTCACATTCGAAACGTAAAATCAAATATACTGCGAGTAGGACGCAGGTGGATTCTCTTCTCGCGTTCCGATGTAGTCGTGATATTTCCAATATCAAGACCAGTTCTCATCGCTTGCTGACCACCAATACTGCAGCGAACATTCGTGATAGCAATATATTACGTATATATATATATCGACAATTTTCCTCTTTCACTCAACCTCGGAGTGCGCAACTCTCATCACTTTTGTCCGAAACTCATGCACCATTCACTTCCAACACTATTATTGAATATCGATTTTTCTTCGTGATCCCTCTTTGGAAAATGTAGCAACTTCCTCGCTTCGAGTTACAATTCTATACAGTCAATACGAGAATAATAACGTTCTCCGTCACAATTGAAATTTATATAACGTGACGTTTGCTAGAAGCAATTAAAGTAAGAGCATCGAGGGTCTTGCATTTATTACAATTTCACTAAAACTGCAAACAAACCGTTGAGTCATCTTTATGAAGCGAAAATTACTAATTAAGAGTGATAAATAAACAGTACAACTTCAATAGTCACTTTTTTCATACATTTTTGAACTATAACATAAGAATTATGATATGCTATAATTGATGTATAACTAATACAAAAATTGGCCGATAACGTAAAGTGGTGTGGATCGTGAGAGAGAGAGAGGAAGAGAGATAGAGACACAGAGAGTGAAAAGTTTGCTCGAATTACTCAAAGTTTTAAAAAGCAATTAACCTAAAGCTCTGGTCCGAGCTGGTGGCATATACGTACCATAAGCTTTCTCTTTAAATTCGTTTAGAACGTTAATCCTTTTAAGTTCAATTTGATTTGATCCTGCGAATGGGAATGTAACGTAATAACAAGTTCTGAAAGAAAATTTGTTCAAAAAAAGGTTTTTTTTTGTCCCTCGTATAATAATAGGCTTAAAGGATCAAAAGTGCACATAAATTATCGGAGAATCACGCAAAAATTTTTATACCATTCTCTCGGGCACTCTGTTATTTAATTCAATGTTCATTCGCGCGCAAATTGATTATAAAAAATGTGTAAAAATCATTTTTTTCAAGTTCAAGCATTTTATTTAGAGGATGGTGTCAATCCAAGGCTCTTAAATTACGGAATAACCCTACTGGTTGAATATTTCGCACAATAAAGCGATAGACCGAGTACTGGTCGTACAAAGACGATCGAGACGAACGATCAAACGTGAAAAGAAAGAGGAACGAAGCGCACGTAAAGCCGAAGGCAGAACTGCGTTATATTTTCCTCGTTTGTCGATGAGACGTGGCTACCACTGTCTATACTACAGCTTCTGTCAATTCTCGATTGTACATATATGCACGTGCAAGAGAAAAAGAAGGAGAAAAGGAATGAGTGTGAGCAGACGGAAAATGTAGGGCGGTTGGAAATACGCGAGACGAACCAGTTGAGCTCTTTTCCCGTCCCAACTCGGGGTATAGTAAATTGAATTCCACCGGAAACTCGGTGGCTGATTTAACGGATTGCGACGTGCCAGCGTGGCATCCGAGAGGCATGCTAAAAGGGATGAAAGGGAGAGAAGGGAAGAGAAAGAGAGAGAGATAGATGCTCTCTTATCGTGTGCTCTTTTACTATCGTGAAGCGCAAACGGACGAGAATTCACGCAGACCGCATAAGGTTCATTATTGGCGAAAGTCGATCCGACGAGAAAGGAGAGAAAGAGAGAGACAAAAAGCAAGAGAACCAAGAGAATTATGGAGAAAATGCTCGAGAGTTTCGGTCCGAATGTACACGCGATATATACATTTATTGATGGCGAGACCATCACCAATATAGGCTTACGATTTTTATAATAATTAATTGTGGCGCTTTCTCAAGGCGATTCGAAGCTTCGCATTTTTCAACCAAGAAATTAGTTTAAAAATTCGTTTGTCATTGGCACATGAAAATTCTAAGTCTTTTTTGTGATAAATCTACATTTTATCTCGTAGTTACTTTATTCTAAAAAAATATACATTCTTTTGCAATCCAATGATATATTTTTTAAATGAAATTTATAACGAATAAAATAATTAGTACATTTACGAATGTATATTTTGATATTCAGCCAAGGCACATAATCCTTCAAACACTAAATTGTAGAATTGAAATTTACAGATTCCTTGTTAAAGCTATGTAATTATATTCTCGATGTACATACGTGATTTAATATAGTGCGTGATTAATTATTATTGACAATTATACAATCATGTTGTCTTTAATAATGAATGATCATTTCTCTCGTTCATTATTACACAAATTCAGTGGTGCTAATGTACAATATTGAAAAGAAAAACTTTCAAATTCAATGCACTTTCCGCATCGAATGACATTAGATTTGTATTGTTTCAACGAGTCGAGCAAATATCGCAGGATGAATTTAAAAAAATTTTATCAATAATATGTTATATTTTTTTTTCTGAATTTTATAATTGAGTGGCAAATGTGTGGTTGTGATTATAGTTCTACAAAACGGTGATTACTCGATAGTTTAAATTACACGCTTTTTTAGACGTTAATAGAAATGGAAAAGTGCTTTTCTATAAAACGTTGAAAGTTTTGTGAAAAACGGAATGTACTATTTTTCTCAGAACCGCTTTCATGAAAACAACTTTTTTTTTTCTACCACTAGTACTCTCATGAATGCACTTTCGTCGTTAAATCGTTGAAAAAATACGACGGACGTCCAGGATAAAGAATTTTTTTTTTTTATTTTAAGTTTCAGAAAAACCAGGGAGAGTAAAAAAGAAAAGTAGAAGGAAAAAGGAAAGTAGAGAGGGAGAACGCGATAAATGTCTGAAATGAACCCGTCATGAGACAGGAAGTGAAAGGAGGAAAACGGCGACTGAAAAACATTGAGCGTCATGCTATGCAATCAAAGAGGTCACTAAATATTTAAGCTTACGTTGACGCAATACGTCTATCCAGCTAGAAGTCAAAGCCGGTCGGACTGAAAAAAAAAATCGGGACCGCAGTGCCTTGATGTTAAGCAACAATTTTTTTTTTTTTCAAGCAAAGTAAAGTAGTTTCTACTCGCAGAGCTTGCGTTGATGGCGTTATACCGCCAGAGAAAGTAATCCAGAGAGCAGCTTGGCTTCCCTTCGATCCACGAGAATATTATATCAACTGTCAGTAGCAAAGATCTTCACTAGAGAACGATTTGTCTATTTGTATGAGATATATATGTATACGTATACATAAATATATATATATTTAGTCTTTCTCACAGAATTTCTTTGATCTGGAACATTTGGTTTGAGGTACAAGGTACGTTTCTGTCGCAGATGTTGTAAAAGCATGTTTTCGACTTGTATTTTTTTCTAACCAGTTGTATTATTTAAAGTTCACTTTCATATATACTTTTGCATTAGAGTATCAAGAAAGAAAGAGAAAGAGAGTAGGGTAAGAATTTTTTTTTCGTATATTCGAATTGAAACGGTAAAATGCGTCTGAAATCTAAAAAAACTGCGTCTGATGGGATAGAATACAAATCCATTTCCCTGATAAAATACAATCATGTAATGTACCTTTTTAGGTAGAAATAACGAAAATGTATCGTTATTTGCTACGGTTAATTCAGCATTAATTAATCAATTAGTATTAATTTACTATTGTACGAATATATTAGCCGAATTAATACGCCGAAAATAATCGTATGCGTGAATATAAATCGGCCTTCAATATTGTATTAACTGTAAAATTATTTTTAATAAATAATTATGATTGATGAATACAATTTTACCTTCGATAGTGTCGTTGGATGAGGATATAAATTGACGAGGCAACCCTCTCGCTTGAGTCTGTAGTCCCAGCGGGTCTCCAGATGAGGGATTTCCATTGTGTCGCATATGCTCTGAACGTGGGAAGCTGTGTGAGCGCTTTGTGGACCAAAAATCGCTGCGACACCGGTGCTCAGCAAATGGCATACTGAAACGAAATTTAGAGGATCTTTTTTTTTCTCTTTCATGAAAAAATGCTTTAAATATATTTGAAATAAAATTCAGTATAATATCTGTCGGCTTATTAAATAATATCAGATATTGGGGAACTCCGAATAACTTTGCTATCGTAATTGAATTCTCGTGGTATAATGAGTAAAGCGAGAAGAAGAGGGAGAGAGAGAGATAAACAAATCCTCGATTAAATCCTCTTTCCGGCTATAATATTCTACACGTGTTTCGATAATCACTTATGAAACAGACAGAGACTCGACGAGCCTAAACGATATTAAAGAGATTATCGATTTGATATCGTCCACATGCGTTGGCATATGCATAACAAGTGCATCGTTTGAAATCGTCTCCAATAAACGAACGGGAATTAAACAGAGAGAAGGAGAGAAGTAGAGAACTCGTTCGAAGTATTAGTATAATGTGATGGATAATTCTTCAGTGCATTCTATATCGACATTCCATCCACGATAATTTCGATCGGCAATTTAACCAAAATATGAGCTTATTAATGATCTTTAATATGCTGAATAGTCGATTTAACAGATAAGTCCCGTCATAACGTCAGGTTGTTAAATAAACATTGTCGCTGGTAAATGCGATATTGAACTGAAAAGAATAATTATCGTAAAAATGAGTCTGGAATAATTAAAAGTTTTCAAGCATTTTAAACGTTATAAACATTTTAAAAAAAACTTGGTATGAATTGATTGAAGATTGTTTGATGTCGATGCTAACGAACATATATAATTTAATAATTAGCTGATAACCGATTGTTTGAGTAATTGAAAAGTTTACGTAGGGTTTGTTAATACCGTTTAAATACCCGGAACCAAAAAGCGTTTCATACTTAAGAACTCTTGCAAAACAAATGTTACTTGTAATTATTTTAATCGTTCCAAGGGGAGACATAGTGGAAAATGGAAAATGACCGTGGCATGCTGATTACTCAAGAGAGGGAGAGAGAAAAGGAGACAGAGCGACACGTTAATGGGATAAAATTAAGATAAGTGCCCGAGTACTGAAGTGAACCGACTATATGTATATACATATTTAGAGAGAGAGAGATATAAACTCGCATACCCCTCTTCACGCATTGTTGCCAGGATATATATGATCCTGAGCTTAAGAAAAAAGTCAAATCAACCGAGTCCATTATTCTTGTGGTTCTTACTCGACTAAAACGTTAGTAAAAACATTAATTTCTCACAGTTATTAAATTTTGTAAGAAAATTCATTTCTTCGTGCGCCTGAGAAAAACTTTTTCTCGCAACGAATGACTCGAACGTTTTTTTTTTTTTTTTAAATTAATTTTTCTTTCAATAGCTACTGAATGACTTAACGATATATATAATTTAACGTACGATAAAATAAACCTCGTTTTATTTGCAATTAAAGTTTGCCAACCATTTCTTCAATAAATGATGAGCGATCTCTCTCCCCTCTTCCTCTCCCCAAAAAAATGATATTAGCAACTGCAACTTTTACGTCGACAATTTTATCGGGCGATCTCAACGATAAAACTTTTCCCGTAAAATCCTTACATCAACGTGTTTTCTGTCTTCTTTTCTCCTCGTCTTCCTTTCCCGTCTAAGCTCTCTCGATCAACCCAACATATAAAGGATTTTTTAATAAAACATTCTTCTTTATTACTTGCCTCTATACCATTTTTCCTCTTTACTCCTTTTCGCCACGTTATCATCAGTTTGACGTATATATCTTTCTCTCTATATATACACACATATACATACAAGTATCACCTATCACGGAGCAAAGAGCAATTTTAATCAGCGATATACAGTGTTATAAATTTCCAATATTATCTTCCTTATTCGATCGGTCTCCTCATCTATATTATGGGTCCTCATAAAGGATAAAAAAAATTGCAGCGTATGGAATTTATCAAATTGACGAGGCCTTTGTCGATCGAAAGTCCTCCTTTTTTTTCTACATCTTTCTTTTCATTCTTTGCAAGAAAATTTCTGATCTGATGGCAGCAATAAATCGATTTCCCCCTATTAGCCTTGCATGAATTCAAATGAGAGATTTTAATGAGGTACATCAACCTCGGGTTTCACGTCAGGTTGTTTTACTTTACGTCTACATAAAGTACATTTGAAAGCGTCGTTAGTCACAGATGACTTTTCTGAAATACAGCGTAGCGCCATAATAAAAATAATAAAAATATATAAGCCATAAAATAATAAAAAGCATCGATTTAATAAATAATCCATTTTTCACAACACAACGTTGAGCATTTTATCGAACATTATTGATAGCCATTAAAATTCAATAAAGTAACAAAAATATATTGTTTAACCATTTACTTTTATATGATAATGATTCATCAATTAAAAAAAAAAAATTCTTAAAGTAATATCTGATTGAATTTAAAAATTAACAAATAAAAATTATTCGACACTAGTATAAAAATCTCATGACTGACAAATAAAGCTCCCACTACGTAAACGTAGACGTGGAAAAAAAAATCTACATCTATTAATCTTTGGAAAAATGAGATCGGAGTAGTGAAAAGAAAATAAATTCATTTGCAGTTTTAATCGAGTGTTTAGAGAGAAGGCTGTACTAAGTTTAAAAAATATGAGTGTCCCAATTTTTAGACGAGTCATGAGGGAGCTAGGGGGAGAGATAAAATAAAGATTTCTTGTAAAAAATGATGACCAGGGTGCTTGACCACACACACCGGCCTCATTTTCCCGAGCATAAGTCTTTTCTTTTCCTCTTAGTGTTCCTCTCTGCCTCTCTTTTTCTCACACACTTATCTTCGCCAATCTCTGGACACTTTTGCTCGGCTGGGTTTCCGCGTCTCCAGCGTCCCTTTTATCCCCTTTTGCTCTATCGCCGGCCTGTTTCCTCTACCCTCACCCATTCAAGATTTACTGCAAAAGTAACTTCTACACGGGCAGAGACACCCACTCTTGTCACGGACATAAAACGCTGTATATCACCGTGCCAGTCCTTCCGTTCTGGCAGTGAACCATTTGCCTGGTTTTTAGTAGAAGGGGAATGGGTGACCGGAACCACGAGGCTCTCACCGCGAGAGAGGAAGAGAGTCGACGAGATTTTTTCTCCCCTTCTCAACTTTACCACCATCCCCTTTCCTCTAGCACGTACATACAGAGTTGCCAAAAAATGGCACGCTGAAGGCTCGCAGACACCATTGACCGCATACGCGAGACGATGTTTTATTCAGTACATGCCCTGCGTCGAGGGTCAGCAGACTGCGTGAACACCTCGCACTCTCACCAACATTCTGCGTTCATTTTCATTCGTCATATTACGAAAAAGGGATAAGAACTAAAAATTGCACCCAATCCTCGTTATAGGATAAATCATATTTTCCCGAACGAATTTTTAAAATACACAATATCTCAATAAAATTGGGAGAACAATAAAGTACCGCGAAGACCATTTCTACCAGACATTTGTCACCCTGTCGGTTGAATATAAATGGCTAAAAAGGATAGTAAATCATTCAAGAATCAGAATATTTTTGGAATTCTTAATTTTCTTTCATTCAAATGAACGATCTGAAGCAATATTATCAGGGGCTGATTATGGACCTTTACAATTTGTTTAAAATTGACCTGCAGATAAATACATCTCACTACAGTGATTAATTTTGTGCATGGTGACGCGAATGATATAATGAAAGCATTATTAATACTTATTTGTCATTAAAATAATACCATGTACTGCCCTCGTGCTCATCTATATATTAAACTCTATGCTAATAGGACCATGATGGGTATGACCTGATTTTCTGTTTTAAGAGTTAAACTCGCAACGCCTGGGCAAGGGTCATTTATTTGCATTTGTTGAATGTTATTCAACGAATCTGTTTGTAAAACTAAAACTTCCAAAATTTATGTGCCGGCGCACTGGAAATAATGTATGTATGGAGGGAAATGGAATTATGATAAAAAGTAATACATTTTTAAACAACCATTGTTTTTTTTTTATACAAAATTATCCAAAAAATATCGAATTTCTGTTTAAGCCCTACGAACTCACTGCGGTCAGAGTCAAACACACAGAAAATTGTAGTTAAAGTACGATTCAACTGCACTTACTCGCATGCGTTAAAATTATAATATATCCTGCCCGGGGAAATGAGGAGAATTTGCGATGTAAATTTATTTCGACGTTGCTTTCTCTTTCGCTCTTGCTAGTATTGGCCAGTGGCCAGTTTAACGTGCTATATATATATATGCGAAAAGTTTTCATCACCGAAAGCTTTCGCCGGGTATGGCATAAAGTTTTTCCCTTGGAGTCTGAGTTTCGGTGAGATGTGTGACGTCCGAAAAATCTCGGCAAAATATGTGCAAGACACGCGTTAATCAGCTAGAAACTTGAAAATTCAAAGAAAAATCAAATAGTCGCACAGTAAAAATATATTAGAGAAATAAAAAGGCAAACTTATAGACAATTTCGTCTCATGAATTTATATCTATCTATATATAAATAAAAATGCAATGGATCATGCATGTGAGCACATCACTTGAAAATGGCTTGAACGATTTGGCCAAATATTTATTTTTATTCATAATTGTTAGAACAAGGTTTGCATGAAAAAAAAATTAGAAAAATCCTCCTGAAAGTCACAAATTTTTATGATATTTTTGAATAAACGGATTCTCATAAAAATGAGCATACAGAGGTTTTTGGGGTCATCGATTACGAATCTGAATCCAGATTTTAAAAATTAAAAATGGTAGATTTTTTTTTCAACTTATAAATACACAAAACGATTATAAGACAAAATCATCGAAATTTATTTAGGACAAAATTTGTTTGGGTTGATATATATATTTTATAAGTGCATTTATATTTTATATTTTAGCAAATTTACCTGAGCGAAATCAGACGGGTTACTAGTTTCTTATAAAATACAAAATTTCAACTCAACAACAAATTCATAATTTGTTTATTTATTTATTGATTAAGAATGTTAATTGTGTCTAATCGATGAAGAATTCATTTTTATACTCATCATTTAAGGATAGAAATTTCATTTCCTCATTCCACATGGAAAAAAAAAGTGATTTCAGATTCTTAAGATTTGTGCATCGTATCGTGCTATATTGTATCACATTCCAGTTAGAGGTATCAAGACAAGGTAAAAGAAAAGTCCAGACACACGAGAAGAATCGATTATCGCAAAAATTGATCGGACGCTTTACGCCAGAGCTTATACGACCGCAAAAGCTCTATCTACGTGTATATATTATATCTATATAGAATATATATTATTTCGCTTCGTATTTCCGGATTGCCGGTAACAGGAGAATGGGGCGGTCTAAGAAGCTTAGATCCTGAGACCATGAAATTCCAATGTCTGTTGGACAGGGGGCAGGCTATAATAAGCTATCTACAGCCACAGTCTTTGCTATATATACGATAAAGAAAAGTCGTAGAAAAGGAGAAGAACGCGACGCCCTCTCTTTCATGGCAGAGAAAAGAAGTGAAGCTCAACCGAAAGCATCATCCTTTCACCCAATATATACATGTGCATGTATGTGTGTGTGTGTGTATTATTTGCAAGCTGTGAGTAAATAGCGGAGCGTACATACAGCTGCGAGAGTACCGAGAGAAAACTGAGTCGGGGAAGTTGCGGCTGTGGGGTTACATTCCAGAAAATAGAAGTAACGAGAGAAGCTCGCCTGTTTCAAAAGGGAACGCCCCTGTAGATTATTCTCTCTCGGTTATATTGACTAAAAAAAATTATTTAGCTACGTTCAAATGAAAATGGATGTTTATTTGAAATTTTACTAATGTTGAATCTTATTTTATTAATTATTTTTCGTCATTTTACTCGATCCTCTTATTTAATTTTTTCCGGAACAGCGTTCCACGATGGAACCATCTATTACTAAACCGTTATTTGTGATTTAAAAATAGTTCGCATTCGATTTAACCATTTTTTTGTTATAACATGCTCATGGAATGTTAAAAAATCAAAATTCATTAACAGAAGTTTTATGATTTATAATAATTTGTTGATATTAGTAAACAAAGTCTAAAAAATGCCCTATTTTTTAAAAAAAATTATTATTGAAAAAATGTTAAGGTATATTCTTATGAAAATTGGCACATAGGGGTTTTTGGAGTCGCTAATTTCGAATCTGATCGCAGATTCTAAAAATTCAAAATAGCGGATGCAAGATGGCGGTCATACAATTAAAATATAACTGGATTCTATTAAATATTGAAATTTTACGACCGCCATATTGAATTCACCATGTTGAATTTTTAAAACCTGAGTTCAAATTCGTAATCAGCGACCCAAAAAACTCCCGAATACCAATTTTTATGAAAATCCATTCATCCAAAAAATATATGCCGCGAAGGGTGTTTCGTACTTTTGTTTTTATTCTACGATTTTTTTGTTCAAATAATTAAAAAAGATTTAATGTAACCAGGATATCATATAACTTATATTTCTAATGTAGTCTGCGAGTCGGATACTGAAGCGTTGGTTATAATTCAATTATAATATCAAAACTAAACAGTATCAAGATGCGTGACGGTTTATTATCTCGTTCTCACGGTACTGCCACGTATACATGTATGCATAAAAACATTGTTATGCGTATACAGTATATAGAGATGGTACAATTCTATAAGTTTATTCTTTATGCGCGCTCGTATAAATCTCGTTGAGGGAGCGATATAATTCTTGGAAAATCAGGACACATAAGCCTTGTGTTGAACTGAAAGCATATCGGGGGTTGTAATTTTGTATTGCGCAAGGTATTATCTTATACAGTGTCGTAAAAAACAAAACGGGCGAGGAAGAGAAAAAGATGACAAGGGAAAGAGAGCGAGAGGGGAGGGGGGTGGGGGAGAAACTCGTGTAGCTTACACATACACGTGGGTTCGAGCATGTGGTATTAATAATATAAACATTTCACGAAGACGGGTTGTAATAATTTTCATCTCGATGTTACATACACAGAGGTAAACTCGTATACGTTCGGGTACAATACTCGGATTTATTTTTTAATTTAATTACTGTTGGCGACGAGACGCCTGCACAGTGTTTCCTCATGAAATTGTGCACCGTCGAGAAATGAGATTTTAAGAGTGTTCCACATGGTCCCTTCGTTTTACATCGTCAGAGTATAGTTACGTAACAAGTTTATAGGCAAGCTTAATAATATTTATTTTATATCGAATTTATCCTAATTGACAATATATTTATTAAATACATATTATTTTATTTCATAAAAAAAGCTGGATATAATTAAATATTTATTTGAAAATAAAATCTAATAATATGAAATTCGTTTCAAACTTATTCTCTTACGTGCCAATTTTTTTTTACACTTTCAAAAAGCCTAATTAAATTAATTAATATTGAAACAATTTTCGGCTCCAACTTTCAAGGTAATATTTTAACGATATCCCAATTGGATTCTCGTTTCGAAATCACGATTTCCAATAATAATATAT
>JABMBV010017195.1:0-17038 GCA_018906735.1 Mesochorus sp. PSUC_FEM 10030011
AATAAAAAATTAAGAAATCAATAAAAATGAAAATCATATTTTTTTTTTAGAAAAATTGTGGTTGAATGTCAGAAAATAGTTTTTTTTTAGTTAAACAATTATGAGAACCATGCAACACCGCTCAAAAAAACGATAAATATTAGCCTCGATAATATAATTTTTCGACCAAATAAATTTATAAGAGTTTGAATCATAATTTTTTGTTTCTATTGATATTGCGGCTCAATGTCAGTAATTTTTTTTCTTTATTTGTAAAACAATTATGAGAACTATGAGGCACTACCCGAAACAATGATTTAGTCTTGCAATTCGCCTGCGTTGATTCTGAGATTAAAAGTAATTGTTAAAATTTCATAAAATCAATGAAAATTTACAATAATAACAAAATTACAAAGAATAATTATCGAATTACCTTCCCAATCAGCTGCATCCGAATTGCTCGCCATTTGTTCCTCGGTGTTGGCACTGATTCAAATCTACATAAAAATTGTGTATTATCACCTTGTTTCTTGTATTATAAATTAATTTCATAAATTTTATGTGTTAGAGAACTGATTGTACCCAACGATAAAGTTAGGTAAAATATCTGATAGCTACAACGATCGAATAAAATTTTACCAAAAACTCGAGCTCTGTTCCACGTTGAAACACAAACACACGTATACGAACATAAACGTCATAAATAGCAAATAGCAGCCATTTCAACAACTCCGGTAACAAAAACCAGTAATTTTTTCGTCATCGTCATGTGACGGTCATTTGACGAAATATTTCTCAAAACGACGAATTCGCATCTCCCGTTCTTTCCCAAGAAATATCACAAGTCGTGATCTAACTTCACGTGACCGACCACGTGACCACCGGCGCGGCAAATTCAAATATTTGATTCTGTATATATAGGAGATATATATAAAACAAAAAGATGAAACAAAACTCTAAAACAACTTTAGGAGCATTCATTTATTTATGTTTTAATTGAGATTTACATTGTTCAGATATAATCGATATTTCTAACAATCAATCATAATTAAGAGTAATTAATGTCGCTTCGAAATATGTATAATTAAAAGAATTCTTCAAAAATATATAAATTTCACTTCGATTGAGAAATATCGACAATTCCATTCTAAATATATGTATCACTTTTTTTTTAGTTATTACGACAAAAATAGATAACAATAATCTGTAGAATGTTTATATATCATACACATATATACACGCGTTCAATAAAAAAATTCAAATAAAAAATGTCATACATTTTCTCGAACGATTTGTCCTTCGCGAACATGTCATTAATTCGCGCAATCATTCACGTTCAATTGGAGTACACTCGACGCTATCTATAAAAGTACTTGAAAAAATTGAGTTCCCGTTGGCAGAAACGTGATTCCAGTGTATATAATGGTTGACCAATACAGCTAGAGGCGATGACTCGTGGGCACGCACACACGCACACGCACATAGGCACAAACACACATTAAAAGCCACACCGCACCCAACGATGTTTATGCTGCACCAGAGGCATATCCGACTGGTGTCCCGTGTGCCTTGGTCCTTTAAATATTATCCACCATGAGTAATATTCAACGAAGTAAGTTTTGTTTATCATTTTTTAAACAAATCCATACAAGATCGAAGATATACTTTTTAAATGATTATTTGAACAATGGAAAGACCCGCAACAACATGAATTTAGGAAGAAGAAGATAGGGAAGAGAGAAACGACAAAAGAAAAAAATGTGTACATTTTTGTTCATTGATGGAACTTATCCATCAAGGTCAGGCTGTCTTTCGTTATGTCAGCGTTTAATCACGCCATCGACACACGTGGTCATGATTTTCCGCGCGCGCGTTACTAAGGTCAAAACGAATAATGCATATTCATCGTTTGCGATCTTTCGATGCTCGTAAAATAATATTTCAATAGTTGGAACATCATTCCGCGCGTTTGCACAATCGCGAGTGTTCCATTCCACAACAGATACCTGTTGCCGATAGCGGAATTTTTTTCCTTTGTTTGTTTGTTTTTTATCGGCGTTATTAAAGACGTGCATGATACAAATAACAAAGACAAAAACACTCGAGCACCGATTCATTACGATACCGATCGTCGTACGATCAACGACGGACCTTCTGATATCGAAACGCGTCAACTAAAAAATAAATATAAAAATGTCGAGTGAGTTATCTGTTAATAAGTAAACAAATAGACGAATTAATAAAGTTTCGTTCATTCAATCATCAATTTTATCCTCTGACCTTCAAAATATTTTTATCGTTTATCGTTATTGTTTTTTTTTTAATTTTACTTATTGCCATCTCAGTAGATTTTTTCTTAATAATTTATATTTTTACTCTTTTTCTCCTTGCTTTTTCTATACTTTTTTTTTCTAAATTTCTTCAATTATTTTTTTGTTCCTCATTTCATTGTTTGCTGGTTGACGCTTATTGCCTTTTTTTTCTTGACAACATTTCTTGAGTTATTTGCAATGCCGAATAACAACTGTATGGAATTGCAGGAGTCTCGACGGAGGAGAGCCTGATACTTATCAGGGAATCTCTGAAATCCGAGGAAATGGATCACATGGAGGGAACTCACTTTGATGGCCAAATACCTCACGTTTTTGTCACCCTTGGAGCGTCGGTAATACGAGATAGGTCGTGTTGCGGAAGTTCATGTGTAATTGAAAGATTAATTTTAACAGGGTGATCTGGCGAAGAAAAAAATCTATCCGACGCTGTGGTGGCTCTTTAGGGACAATTTGCTGCCAAAGGATACAAGCTTCTTCGGATACGCCAGGAGTAAGATGACGATCGGGGAGCTGAGAGAAAAGTGTGATCCTTGGATGAAAGTAAAATTGGGTGAGGAGGCGAAGTACGAGGAATTTTGGCGACTGAATCGTTACATGAGCGGCACATACGACTCGAGGAAGGACTTCGAGAGACTGAACGACGAGATCGAGGCGCATCACGAAAACGGTCTCGCGGCTAATCGTTTATTTTATCTAGCTCTGCCTCCAACCGTTTTCGAGCCTGTAACAGTTCACATACGCTCGGCTTGCATGTGCAAAAAGTAGTAAATTGTATTTGTTCAACCGTAGATTCGAAGGTGAAAATCAAAATGAATATTATAAAAGAGAAAAATGTGAATTTTCAGAGGATGGACTCGAGTTATAATTGAGAAACCATTCGGTCGTGACGCCAGCAGCTCCCAACGCCTCACCGACCACCTGGCCTCTCTGTTCGATGAGGAACAAATATATAGAATCGACCATTATCTCGGTAAGGAGATGGTCCAGAACTTGATGACCCTCAGATTCGGCAACAGGATATTTGGGCCGACCTGGAACAGGGACAGCATCGCTTCGGTGCAAATTACGTTCAAGGAACCCTTCGGGACTGGCGGCAGAGGCGGATACTTCGATAAATTTGGCATCATTAGAGACGTCATGCAGAATCATCTTCTGCAAATTCTTTCTCTCGTCGCGATGGAAAAACCGGCTTCCTGCCATCCGGATGATATAAGGTGATGTTACTAATATTAGAAGTTTTTCTGCATTTCTAATTATTCTAAATTTCTAATATTTTTAAGGAGATAATAAAATTATCGTTATTACTGGATGTCTTGAAAATTTGCATGAACGTTGTCAATATATGTAAGATTGTACGTGCAAAAATTAAAGAAGGATCATCGACTAAAAAATCATTATATCGATTATTGATAATCGTAATTTTCCGAAAGCTTCTATAGACGCCCTTGTTAAAAGTTGCCATTTTCAACGTCAAATATGTGTTTTAATTAACCGATTACACCTTTTCAAATTTTTTATACATTATTATGAAGTGATATCCTAGAATATTTACATGAATTTTCAATTAATTATCCTGTCATAGTTAATTCTGATTATTTTACGTATACTTTGTATATACCACTATGATTATAACTTTATGGTCTCCATAAAGAAATTAAATAAACTCTAAAAAATAATAAATCTTTTTAAGGAAACTGTTAAGTTATAATCATCATAGTATGTACAAAATATACGTAAAATCATCAAAATTAATTTTTACTGGATGATAAATAGAAAATTTGTGTGAATGTTCATGAACGTCATTCTATAATATATAAAAAAAAGTAGAAAAACTGTTACAGGTTAGTTATAAATGATATTTGATGTTAAAAATGGTAACTTTTGATACGGGCTCTTTTGTGGGAGCTTTCGGAAATTTTTCAACAATCGATATCATGACTTTTCCTTAATTTTTGCATCCACAATATTACATACATTGACAACGTTCATGCAAATATTTTAAGATATTATCCAGTAATAGCGATAGTCTAAGTACCTCCTTAGCCGTACAAATGCATATAAAGGAAAAAAATAAAAATGTTACAGAAACGAAAAGGTCAAGGCACTCAAGTGCATAAACGCGCTGGAGCTGAGTGACGTTGTACTCGGACAATACGTCGGGAAGCCAGATTCGCCAGATCCAGAGGCCAGGATGGGTTACCGCGATGATCCGACGGTTCCCTCGGACTCGAATACCCCAACGTTCGCCCAAGCTGTTATCAAGATGAACAACGAGCGTTGGGACGGCGTCCCATTTATCCTAAAATGTGGTAAAGCGTTGAATGAGCGTAAGGCGGAAGTTAGAATTCAATATCGCGATGTACCGGGTGACATATTCGACGGGAAGGCGAAGAGGAATGAATTGGTAATTCGAGTGCAACCGGGCGAGGCACTTTACGTGAAGATGATGACAAAGACGCCGGGCATCACGTTCGACATGGAGGAGACTGAGCTTGATCTAACTTACGGTCGTCGTTACAAGGTTACAACATGATTTATTAACCAGCAATTCATACGTCATACCACAATATGTACATGATTTTTTTTCAGGATCTCAAACTCCCGGACGCTTACGAGAGGCTTATTCTCGACGTATTCTGCGGCTCCCAGATGCACTTTGTTCGTAGTGACGAGTTGTCGGAAGCGTGGAGAATTTTTACGCCGCTTTTGCATCGCATTGAGAAAGAAAATATTCAGCCGATACCTTATGAGTAAGAGCAAACGACGTTCCGTTAAATCTCACATTGTTGTTCTACATTGATTCCTATATACGTTATGTTTATTCGCAGATATCAATCGCGGGGACCCCGAGAGGCCGACGAGATGGCCAAACGAAACGATTTTATTTATTACGGATCGTATAAGTGGGTCCGGCACCATTGAAGCAGGGCGCGTATTTTTTTTCCCCCATATATCGGAGTAAAAATATATTTTTCAATAAATTTGTTTAAGAAATGAAAAAATTGGTCGACGCAATGTCGTGAGAGAGATAGGAAGAGAAAGAAAAAAAAGGTGAGATAAACTACGAGGATAAGCGAATCGTCTCGTCACATTGAAGTTGGCGACCAAAAATTCATTTCTCGAAGCTCCGACGGTTTTGCTCCAAAAACTGTTTGTTTGGCCTCCTCGTTTTGACCGAGATACGAGAGATTCTGGGAGGATATGGACTTTTTCCGGTTGAGATATTTGGCCGGAATTACGGGTTCCTGCTCGAGCTCGACGATTTTACTGCCTGTGGGAGCCTCCCGCGATTGACCGAGTATGCTCGAGAGTAACCAGCCAGCCTGGTACTTGTCGCGATCCCGAAATGTTGGGCTGAAATATTGATTGGCCTTTCGCTGTGATTTTGGCGATGTCTCGGGCGTCGAGATGGGCGATGTGATGGGCGATACGGGCAAGGACTTGCTTCCTTTGCTCGAAAACTCTTGTTGCTCGTTCACGGTATTTCCGCTTTTTCTCGACATTATACGACTTGCAACGTGCACGATCGACTTGCCACAGAGAGCCGGTTCTCCGTGAAAACCGTCATCCGTCCCCTGGGACTTGACGGGTTTGATCTTTGGACCGCTCGCCGTTTCTTTTACCCCTGCGAAAACAAAGCAGCTTTCATCTCTGGATTCTTACAAACAACATTCGTTCGTATGATCTTCTTACCGGCTGTAGGCACAAACTGTTGACAAGGCAACGGATGCTTGCTGAAATCGATATTCTTGATCCCCTCGACCTTAGATCCCTCCGAGGAACCGCTCGTCGCTCCGGTTTGATTCAATACCTGACTTATCGGCTTATAACCCTCGTGACCTGGATCGCTCTTCTCGTTCGACGTCTTGTATCTTATGCAGAAAAAACTGTCGTCGTGCGAGGGCGGACTGAATGAACTTTCGTCAAAGTCGTATCTCCTGACGAAAAAAAAAAAATTTTTTTTTCTCCCTTTAAACCTCGAGCTTTTTAGATCATCTGCACACCGCGTTATTTATAGCACGTACCTAGCACCGTCCCTGTTGCGTCCTCTCATCCACTGGGGCAAAGATATACCACCGGTATCGAGACAACGATCTTGCTGTCCGCTCGACGAACTCATCTTTTTTTTTCTTTTTTCAAATTTTTCTTAGATCGTTTCGTCGACACTACCTCATCCCACTTTATTCGTCTAGATGAAAAATTGATGTTTTTTTTTTCTCAAATAGGCACAAAACTAAATAACAAATTCTCAATACCGTTTATACCCGCTGACTGTGCCATCGTTACGCTATCCAAAAAGCCCATTATCAGAAACGTAAAAAAGTATACGTCGCACAAACAATAAAGCGAACAACAAAATGTACGAAGGGGGGCAAAAAAAAACAACAGACAATTGACTGCTGAGACAATATGGCGGCAGTGCGAAACGTCACTCGCTCGTTACTGCGCCATCAGGAACGAGTCTCGTTGATTGGTCATTGTCGCCTATTATCAACGATACAAGAGAAACATGTCAAATTCATTTGTTGCGGACGGTCGTGGCAACGAGTCCAGATTTAAGAATTTGAATTTCGCGCCATTTTCTGTGCGGCCGCGAGGGAGGGGGGAAAAGTACCGAGCGATCGCACCGCTTTTCCGGCACTGGCGCTTTGTTAGTTCTTCCGGTTTTCCTCGCTGTAACAGCAGCATCGTCGGTGAGTTTCTCTCAGAGTAATCGTTTTTAATCCGTGAAAACGAACGATCGATCGAATTGTATGTTATAACGAGAATGAAACATCGTGAAACGCTCTCTCGATAGCATATAATATTTTTGTTCATTAATATTTTTTATTATTTGTGTTTTAACTGTGTGTTGTTGACAGGCGTCACGATGAAGTTCAACAAACTCGTATCCTTCTCGAGAAGGAAAAATCGCAAGAGGCATTTTACCGCACCGTCTCACATTAGACGGCGTCTCATGTCCGCGCCCCTGTCCAAGGAGCTTCGCCAAAAATACAACGTTCGCTCGATGCCCATTCGCAAAGACGACGAAGTCCAGGTAAGAATTCGGTCGACGATTTTTTTTTTCGATCTGACACGCACAACGAGGTTAACTCAACGATCACGTGTCCGCAGGTCGTCAGAGGACATTACAAGGGACAACAGGTCGGCAAAGTCATCCAGGTTTACAGAAAGAAATTCGTCATATACATTGAACGAATTCAGAGAGAAAAAGCCAACAGCGCCAGCGTCTACGTAGGCATCGACCCCTCCAAGGTACGTTGTTCAACGAATCAATGAATCGATATTTTATTCGCACTCTCGAACATGATGAACCAAACCATTCACGAAGAATCGGAATAACGAGTCGGTCGAGTCTGATAGCGCCAGGGTTTTCCTGACGCAGGACGGCTCGTTCGGCTCCGTCCGCTTGTTGCAGAAAATTGGCTCTGATCTTAATCATTGATAGAATCATTTGTGAATATTTTGTCCAAGTATCGCTGCTGGCTTCAATCTCGTTAACTTTGTTTTACAGACCGTTATTGTTAAACTGAAGATGGACAAGGATCGCAAGAAGATCATTGATCGACGAGGCAAGGGCCGTCTGGCTGCGCTGGGCAAGGACAAGGGCAAGTACACAGAGGAAACCACAGCGGCCATGGAATCTTCGTAAATGCTTCTCGTGTCGTCAATAAAAAAAACACAAAAAATCCAACAAGTTGAAATGTTTATTTATGTCCCTCGAATAGAATTTTATTGCCTGGAGGCTGCCAGAGCTCTTAATATGTGCAAAAACAAATTAATAATGTCGAGATAAATATTGATCGTTGCGATGATGTACTCCTCCGGCGATAGGGTGTGCATCAACATTTGCGTGTCGTAGATTATGAAGATTGAGAACAGGATAGCTCCCGCTATCCCGATAAAAAGCTCCATCACGCTACTCTGCACGAATATCTGTATAATACCGCCAACCATGAGAGCGCATAGTCCAGCAAACAATCTGTGGATTAAGTAAGTGTAAAAAAACTGTCCTATAGCTCGTTCTTGACTCTCGACTCACCCAAACCCGAGGAAGGAAAAGTCTCGCTTAGTCTGGAATGTAAAGGCGGTCAGTCCACCCACGATGGTCAGAGTTATGAAGAGAGCCTCGATAACTATGCCAGTTTCGTACAGGGAAACTACTGCCCCGACAGTGTAGGATTGCGCGAGGGTCTGAAACCATCGATTATTGTATGTTCACTGCAGTGTGTAATCAGATAATATTGAGTGTGTTTCGAACAATGCAGCAAATTTCAAGCACTAACAATGGTAATATACAATTTAGTGGCAGTCGCAGCCTGTTTAGTACAAAATTCAAATTTTCATAGCGCAGCGCTGTATTGTTCTAAACATACTGATTGTTTGACTCACAAATGCAACGAGGAGAATCAAATTCATAGGGTGATCCCTTCTCTTGAGGAAAAGAGCTAGCAGGGTCGTCATCGTCAGGATAAATGCCACACCCACTGCCCAATCGCTAGAAAACAATTAAACAATCAGAGCCCTTGCGCAAGGAGTTACTCTCTCGCTTGACCTCTTACTTCTTTTGAACGAACACCTTGACCGGATCACATAATACAAAGGTTGACGCAACGATGACGGTTATCAGCAATTGCATACTCAATAAACCATAGACTTTTCGTAAAAAAGCTGAAAAACAAATGTGAATGGTTTGACATACAATTGGATTATTATACAATCGTGTTGTTTCGTACCCATGCGAATTTTGATGTTCGCGTTCTTGACATTGTTATTGTAGGCAAAATCATTTTGTATCGACTCTTTTCCGCCCCCTTCGACATCTTCTTCCGTCAATAAGAACGTTGTATCGGCCATTTTTATCCTGTCAATTTCTCGTTAGTGCGTTCAATTGAAATAAAGGTTGACACAGGTAAACAAGACGCGTGTCACAAGACTGATATCGCCAGATATCACGGCTACTGTCACACAGCTGAGACGACAAAAGACACCTGGCGGCGGTTCCCATAGTTATTTGAGTTATTTATTTCTTTGAGCGGGTTTTATGATATAAAATGTACGGTCCAACGGTGAGAATTGGTAATTGGTTCGAGGATGTCGCGTTGGAAAAAGTAATTAAAAGAAATCGAAAGTAGTGTATAGAGATATATTAGAGATATATTATATATATATATTTACTGCTGCAGGAAAAAACGGCGGAATTTTTACATAAACGAGAAAATGGAAAATTGCTGGTTCAACAAACGAGACAATTGTTTAAAAATTTGTTAGGAGAAACATGTTTGTCCGATAACAAAGATAATTTCGTTAAATTTGAAAGTCGTGTACAGCTTAAAGCACCAGATGTGCCACGCCGAGATCGCAACGACGGCGGTGTCGTTATTGCGGGAACTGTGCACGACAAACACATCGAAAAAGGGATTACGAGTCTGGTCGATGATTGTCAGCTGATCGGCTCGCCACTGCTGGTGCCATGCATTCGCAGCACTTTCGTTATAAAACCGGCCGACGATTCCGACCGGAGAGGACAGAATCTGCTCTTTGGCGAAGAATTTGCTCTCCAGGTAAAACCGGAATATCCTGAGTTTGAATATATAATAGGTCGTTGAATGAAAAGCTCTGGGGCTCGGGGCTGTACATCCGAGCGGAGAAGCCTCTCGTTGACGGGGCTCGCGCAGCCCTCGAACACGATCCCGTGCGATTGAGCCACAAGAAGGATCGCTACTCCATTTGGAAGATCCTCCACTGGGACAGTGGAATGAGATTAGAGACCGAGGGTGCACCCTTTCCACCCCTAACGAGGTTCGTACTTTTATCGATCAGCGAATAGAACGTCAGTTCCATCTGATTTTTCCATAGAGTCGTTGTGAGAAACGCCACGACCGGACTCAATCTTGCGGCCGAGGCTTCCGTCTGGTGCGTCAGCATTTTCGGTGACGAGTGCGGAATCTCGGCTCATACGTACGTCGATGGCGCCAAACGAGAGACGGCCGAATGCCTCTGGATGTTTGTAACCCGCGACTGACTCACTCCAAATATTCAAATAAAATCATTCGCCACGCGATTTTTTTGACAGCAATGGATTTCGCAATGTTATGTTCTTGGGGAATTTGGGCGGCGTCGGTGATCCCGGCGATGACAATTTCCACGACGATTTTCTCGATTCTTGCGACCTACGACGAACGTGGATTGAACCAACCGGTCCCACATTCACTGCAATAAACATTATTTTTTTTATTGATTGATACCATCATCATAATTAACGTACACAAGAACGCTTCATTTCCCTTACCGATTTTGTACCGTGATTTTTTGGTTTCTCGCTGTAAAATACAGGATACAGATTCGTTGTTTATACGTCGTGTATCGTAGGCGACTTCACCAATTTTCAGAGTATCTTCTCCAAGCAGCATCGTTTTGCCACAGAGGCCAGGGTCTTTAATGATCTACGGGAAAAAAGTTTGCATACAAATTATAGATAGACAGATAGATACAGTTTTTATTAAGCGTTCTGGATAAATACTCTTTAAGGAAGTCCTCTCGAATATATCAGTGCATAAAGCATAGGTAAAATTATCAGATATAATTTTTTAAAGATAATTTACAGAAAATTTGTGTGAATTTTCTTGAACATTATTTTGTAATGAGCCAAAAATTTGAGGTTTTGTCGTTAAATAATCGAGATATTCATGATTTAAAATTAAATTTTTAACATGGGCTTTTATCGGAAAGTTTCGAAAAATTACGAATTTGAGCAATAAACGTCTCTATTTTGAGATAGTGAATAATAGGAAAATTTTCCTAGAAGTTCAATACTGTATTAAATTTTTTATTTACAAAATTTTATCCCGTGAAATTTGAAAAGAATTTTTACATGAGAAACGATAGATCCTTTTTGAGCAGTCTTACATATTTTAGATAACTATACATAGTTACAGTAAAGGATAAATATCAATAAGCTCCTCGAATAAATATATAAGTAGGGTAAAAAAACCAGCAAATGTTTGAATATTTAATACGCTGAACACTGAACTGACTAAAATTTAGAGAAAAAAATTATAAATATAGGGATTATCGTTATTTCTATGCAATTTTTTTCAATATAAATGTAAAAATACGTTTATATTATTAACTTCCCTAGTGCTTTTTACTTTGATGATCTGGTATCTTTTTGGAATATAATGTCTTCGCCCAGTTATATATTCTTACAGCATATTCTTCAAAAAATTTTCTTTTATTCAGTTAATAAATACGGTAGGTCACTTATTCATTAATTCATTCATTGATTTATCCTAAACTAATAATTTCCTAACAATGAATAAATACATTAGTAATAATACTATAGAGAAAGACTCGATCAAGGGTAACATACCGATTTCGGTATCTCTAGGAGCCAGATGTCGTCCTCCTGCTCGATCGTAGTGGCGATGTCCTTGGTAGTGATGGTCGATGGTTCGGACATTGCCAATAGTTCTTCTGCGCTGACGAATTGAGAAAGCTGGAAAAATAAGCACGATTAACACACAGTTTTTTAAAGTATATAAAAAATACGACGTACCTTGAGAGGTCTTGTCTGATTGTTAAACGGCGTGGACGATTGCGGATATATCATGTTACTCCTGGTGCAGTCTTTCAAAACTTTTCGCGGAGACTCCTCGTCGGCCGACCGAGAGTTTTTCTGCCTCCTGATTTGATCCTTTATCGAAGAAACAGCGTATTGCACTTGGGGTGTCACTGGAGAGTCATTGGTCTCATTCGAATCGGGATGAGCACACACGGACCAACTTCCGGGTTCCTCGGACGATTCTTTGTGCAGGATTTTATATTTCGACTTGATAATCTGTGTGCACTTTACCACAGGCTGGGATTTTGTTTTATTGAGCGACTCATTGCTCGCTGTGTCTTGAATATCGAGTTCCTCGTTGCTTTCCGCATCTTCGATTATTCCTGATTCCGATATATGGGGCTCCAATTGAGAACTTTCGTCCGCTAGTGAACTTTCGTCGATCAGAAAATTATCGTCAACCTGAGAATTCTCATCGACTGCAGGATTTTTGTCTACCGAATGATCCTCATATTCTGGAGAATTTTCATCGATGGAAGAAATCATTGAGCAATTTTCATTTCTTAGAGGATCTTTGTCTACCGGAGAATTTTCTTCTGCAGTAAAATTTTCATTTCCCAGAGGATCTTTGTCTACTGGAGTATTTCCTTCTGCAGTAAAATTCGTCAGGGAATCCTCGTCCACTAGAGGATCTTTGTCTACTGGAGAACACTCGTTTACAGTAGAATTCATCGGGAAGTTTTTGTTCGCTGAAGAATCTTCGTCCACTGGAGAATATTTTCCCATAGTAGAATTCATTGAACAATTTGTGTCGCCGAGAGGATCTTCGTCTACCAAAGAATTCTCGTATACGGTAGAATTCATCATGGAATTTTCGTTCACTGGAGAGTCTCCGTCTATTCGAGAATTTTCGTCGATGGAAGAATTCATGGTGTAATTTTCATCCATCGTAGAATCTTCATCCGCCGCAAAATATTTGCCTGCAGAAGAGCTTGTCAGGGAATTTTCGTTCACCGAGGAATCTCGGCCCACTGAAAGCTTCGAAGCCGGCAATTTCCTCGGTAAATCCTCGTCGTCGGAAACATTTCTGAGCACGTTCGTCTTGATTTTCACGTATTCACTGTAGCTCTTTAACGTACCGAATTTTTTTAACTTCCGGTTGAGAATCCGCGTCCTTTTTTTCATGGGTTTGACCGGCTCTCGAACGTACGTCGTTTCTTGGAACTGGTTGAAAATCGGGTGCCAACCGTCGACCGAAACAATCATTTTGTTCCTCCACGCCATTCACCTGCAACAACAACAACTTATAGGTTATACACGTGCCGACGATTGTTTTGGTTTTCTCCGTGACTCCAGACTCTTGCGCTCGATTCAGAGTGACAGAGGCTCGTGTATATTTTTCGAGGTGAAAATAATGGAAAAACCCAAAAAAATAAAGGACCGGAGTCACATCATCACTATCACCGATGGCACGTTTAAATGCAACATTTGCCTTAAAGTATTTCGCAACAAAAAGGGCAAGTGTTATCACGACGCCTGTGTTACCGGGGTTAAACCGTACAAATGCACGATATGCGAGGAGACCTTCGTCAAACGCTCGCACTACGAATACCACGAGCGCGTTCACACCGGCTATAAACCCTTCAAATGCACCCTCTGCGAAAAGGCATTTCCCCAGAAGAACAAACTCAACAGGCACATGAACTCGCACAAATGTGGGTTTTGTTTATCCTTAATTTATTTTATTTACTTTTTACAGTAGAAACACTGAGCAATGGGCAATTGTAAAATAGTAAAATAGTAAAGTAGTAGTCTTGCTAAGGCGTTTTTTTTATAAATTTTGTTTAAATTTTAAAGAAACATTGAGGGCACTATTATGAAACAGCCAGCAAAATTTTAAAAGGATTCACCGTTCCATTTTTTAGATATTAGCAATGAAAGATTGCATCGATTTATATGCGTTCTTACAAAAAAGCAGTAGAAAAATTCACATTTTATGATATTACTTCGATACTTTTCTACAGATTTTAGTTTTTCTTTTGTCAATCATAGAGAAACATATAACAAAGTCTGTAAAAAAATTTCAAGAAATTTGACCACTTAGTTTCAGAGATATAATGGTTTAAAGTCGACGATGTCTAATTATGCTCTAATTATTAAACGACTATGCTGTTATTTAAAAAATTTTAAACATTGTCATAACCATTTTTTCATTATGTTACAAATACTTTACATCCACGTAAGATATCAAAACTAGATTATAAAAATATTTCGACATTTTTCAAAGCCTTCATTAATCAATCGGCAAGTAATTTTTTTCTTAAATCACTGTAGTGAAACTAATATTTTAACTAATGTTTTTTAAAGATAATTTTTTGGAAATTGTAAAGTATTTTTTGTTTTTGGTTTTTAATTCGATCTTCCATAAGAATTTTCATAAGAATAAAGATTTTTTGTTAAGATAGAAAAATAATTAAAAAAATCGATTATTTTAGAGATGATAATAATTATTATTTCAAATAAATAAGAAAAAGGAGTTGTTGATACTAAAAGTTTTTGTGCCCCATAAAGAATGAAATATTATCAGAAATGAAAATAAATGCAAACAAATTAACTAAATTGCATGTAATTTAGTAAAAAAATTATTTTAATTGATTTCATATCATAATCTTAAAAAAAATGTATTAATTAATATTATTGAGAATTTTTTGAAAAGTTTGCGTGAATCTTCCTGAGTATGATATTTTTATGTGTAAAAAATTTGAGAAGTCTTTTACCATCTTATAATCAAGATATTCAGTGTTTAAAATAACAACTTTGACATGCAATTTTATAATAACTTTCGAAAAATTACGATATTTAATATTTGTTCAACGATACGGTAAAAGTGTTTGTTAAAATCTATACTTATTTTTAAGTTCATGCAATTGCATCTTCAAGCCCTTAAAAAAGACATTGATTATAATTTATAATCCATCGGAACATAACTTTTTTTTCAATGATAATACGAATATGTGCTGAAACTGTAAAAACGTGATGAACAATGTTTTGCGGCAGGTCAAAAAGAGTTTGCCTGCAAAAAGTGTGATAAGCGTTACAGTAAGAAGGATGATCTGAAGATTCACTTGACGCTCCACACGGGAAAGAGGCAGCACGTTTGCAAGCAGTGTGGCAAGGCATTTGGGGTCTTGGCGAATCTGGTTCGTCACGAGAGGACTCACTCAGGTGAGTCAGTTAAGTCAAACTTGAAAAGAATGGCAATTAAATCAATTGACACACAGAGGAGAAGCCGTACCCTTGCCAGTTGTGCAGAAAAAGTTTCAAGGATTCTTCCCTCCTGATACGTCACAAGAAGATTCACGAAAAAGACAGACCGTTTACGTGCGACAACTGCGACCGGAATTTCCTGTCCAAGAGCCAATTGGCTCGTCACCTCGCGATACACTCGGGTGAGTTTTCGGCGACCTTGACCTCTAGGACAATATTACTCTCGAATTTTTCGTTGTTTCAGATTTTAAGCCATTCAGCTGCGACTACTGCGGCACGATATTTCGCCGGAAAGACAATCTCAATCGCCACGTCAGGCATCATCACGCGGACGACGGACCGAGCGAGCGCCCAAAGATTTGGAAAAAACCTGCGAAACCGCCCAAGCAAACCGGCAGTCGACAAACGACGAATCCTCGAATAGATTCCCTTGGCAATGTGACGTCCATCATCCGAGGACCTGGCGAATTCAGCAACGCGGTTCCAGTCATCAAAGTCCTGCCAAGCAGCGAACCAATGGACTCGTCGGAAACCGGCACAAAGAAGAAGACTTACACGTACATCGAGCCCATACCCTTGGCTCAGGCGGTCGTTATCAACCGGCGAATCGAAGAGAAACTTTATCCGCCAGTTGACAATTATTTTTACCAAAAAAACGACGAGATCGAATTGCCGAATGTTTCGCACGAAAGAATCCTCACCCAGGTCGAGAAGACGCCTCATTACAACGAGACCATGGGCACTCGTCACTGGAGACGCTCAACTGCCGAATCCCTGAACTAACTTTTGTTATTATCCATGAATCAAGTCAATAAATTATTCCGTTACCTCTCACTGCTGTTGCGATTTGGTTGTGTGCCACGTCAGCCTGTCCTCGTAAAATTGAATCACCACTTGGGGACAGAGGACGTTCGCCTCCTTCGCTGTAACCAGGTCCGATGCCTCTGTGCCTTTCCTGTAAATATTTTTACTTCTATTTCAATAAAATCCCTGAGAATCTCTTTCTTTAAAAAGGTAGTTACGGCATAATCATAATTATATAAAATGAAGGCAGGATCAATGATAACAATTTTAAATTTGAATAATTAGGACCAACGACTTGGTATTACTTAGTTTTGGTGCTATTTAAAAAATTAAATATTCTCGAAAATGAAAATAAATCCAAAAACATTAACTAGGTTCATGTAATTTAGGAAAAAAAGTTATATTGATTTCATATAATCGTTATATTGTAATGTGTAAAAAATTTGAGAAATCTTCATCGTCTGACAATCGAAATATTCAATGTTAAGTAAAATCGCAACTTTAACATGCGATCGAATGAGAAGTTATGAAAAATGACTATTTAAATATTTAATATCTTTTCAATGACTTGGTCAAAGAGTTTGAAATCTGAAATCCAAGTTTTTAAGACAATTATCTCTGTATAAAAAAAAAACAATCAAAACCTAAGCTTGCTTTTAAGTTCATGCAATTTTACATTCTTAATTCTCCATTTTTATTCCTCGATATTCAGATTTGCACAAAGGGCATAAGAGAAGTCAAAAATCTTTTGTCGATTGTATTATCACTGGAAACTTAAAAAGTTATTCGAAAGACCAAAAATGCTGTGAAAAATAAAAAATCATTTCAAATACTTGTTAAATTCATATTTGCTATTATTATTTATTTTAAAAAGTATTTAAATTGCGCCCACAGTGCAAATCTCAGTGAACCGAGTGTAAACAAATTCTTGAAAATCGTTCGTTGATTGCATTACCGCTAGGCACTAAAAAAAAAATTCAAAAAACCAGAATTACCTTATCAAAAAAAAAAAATGTTAATACATAAAAATTAAAATATTTGTAGATAAATAAAAAAATTAATTAAAATAATTATTGCTCATAAATTAAAG
>JABMBV010017306.1:0-17004 GCA_018906735.1 Mesochorus sp. PSUC_FEM 10030011
ATATAAAATAATATTTGATATACAAAGAAGTAGTCAAGTTTTAAGGAGGCAATAAAAAAAAAACAGCTAAGCAAAATGTTTTTTATTATACATACATAACCCGATATTTGAATCACAATTTTTTTTACTTATTTGTCTTAAAATTTATGATTTCATATTACCTGCCATTGACTATTTGACGGACGTAGCTATTCATCTTTCGTATAAATTTGTCAAGATGTAATGAGATGAGAATCAGAGAATGCATTTATGAAAGCAGAGGGCACAATTTATCGTTGATGATAGAAATATAACCTCGAATATTGGATACAGAGCTTGGTAAAACAGTGATTGAACGTTGGTCACATATATTCCGGAGCGATGGAACGAATCGCCTACAAGAGGACAATCACAAATGATTATCGGAATAAATTTGATCGTAATACGATATCAAACACAGAGCAAATATTGACAGAAATTCGAGAGAGGGTGAGAACGAATATGAGGGCGACGAATGATAACGTACGGATATAAGCGAAAGAGAGACAGCGAGAGAGAGAGAGAAAGAGAAAGAGAGAGATGGTGATGAACGCTCTGCTTTTCTCGTCGTCCCCTTTGATTACGCAGCCGATTAAGATTAGCATAATCCGTGGTGAGTCGACGCCTCGTTCCTGTGGATTTTCATCGTTCCCTCGTTCATCTGCGCGTTGTACAGTCGCGGGCTTCGCGCATTGCTACGAGGGAAACGCGGCCTCAATTGCTTGCCTTGCTGCGTCAGGCATACCAGAGGTTGATTTTGGTTGGCTTTGCCACTTCGACTGCAATCTGGGGTGAACAGGATATCAGAGAAAGGTGTTTGTATTTCAGGGATGAATTTGTGCTTCCAGGACAATTCGAGTATAACCGTGTGACTGTTACGAATCCTGTGGATATGAATTTGCTTTATTGTCTCTGTTTCCCTTTCCTTCTCCCTCATTCTCGTTATCATTCTCTTCTTCCAACTTCCCCACCCCTCTCCATATACGATTTGCATACTCATGACTGTTTATAATGGATAATTGACGGAAAGCCGGTTGAACGGACCGGAAACCCGTATGATGATCGTAGGTTTCATATACAGGATGAACCGAAATTCATGTGCGAATTCTCTGAAGGATCGATACAGTACGAAATTCTAGACTCAGCATTTTTCACAGGGAAAATAAATAAATCTTGAGAAAAACATTAATTCAATCATTTTTCTTATATATTATAATTCATATATACTCATAATTTAATCAATAAGTCGAATTTTTGATAGGCAATTAGACGAATAAATTGTGTTCGATTTTTCTGATGGCGTGTAAAAAATTTTAAATAAATGTTACAGATTTTTTGTCGTAAAAAATGTACGTGGAATTTTTTTGTACTGTAGACTCTATCGAACGCCAAAAGGCTTCTTATAAATTTTGGGACGCCCTGTATATGGTTTTGCATTTCAAATGCTATATAGTACATCGCCAATTTTTTTATTTTAGGCTTCCATCTAAATGCTACACTGCTCTGTATAATTTATATGGTTGATTAGGGATTAATGTAAAGTTTATGTAATATCAAGAATATTTTTATGAAACATATGGTCGTGAAGTGATATCATTTTATTATTGTATATACAAGAAAATAATAATAGATAGGAATAAATGATAAAGAGAATCTCAAAAGCAAATAACAGCAGCAGATAGTGATATCCATGGATTGAAGATTCAGCTGACGCGAGAGTGTAGATATATGATATGCGTCGCGATCGTTAATTCAACCCGTTATCACAGCGCCCTGATTTGTTTGGTTTTGGAATATTCCAATTAATCAAAGGCGAGTGAAAAAGACTAATAAAATGAAGCGAGAAGTTGAGGCAAAGGATAGAGGCGAAGAAATAATTGGGGACACGGTTCACGCGAGTGCTTTCATGGAGCCCCAACTAATTTCAATGAAGCTGGGAAATGGCGACACGCATGACTAAAGAACGAGTTGAAGCCAGAAGAGGGTGGATTTTAAAGTAGATATGAGATGTGGGGGGTGAAAGAAATATATATACTATATATATAGAACATGGTAAAATGCGGTGGAAAGCTCTACGAGGATGAAAAAGACGTCCCTCCCTCGAGGAGAAGTGTCGGAAAGGGTAGCTTACCTGATCGTAATTGGACGAACTAAGTGAGTAGATTGAAGGAGGGTATAGATATACAGGTATTACGACATGGGTATAAGGTTTTGAGGGTGTGGGAGTGAACAAGATAAGAATAAGACGTGGATGAAGAAGACAGGAAAGAAAGAAACGGAAGGAAGAGCGGTTCCGTCAGCCCTCAAATAGCTTTCTTTCATGGGTCTCTTTCGTACTTTCAACCCTGTATAGCCGGCACCGAATTCGCAGCCTTGGAATACTCTTCTTTTGTCTCTGGGGGAGGGGAGATGAAACGAAGTGGGTTCGTTTCAACGACTTTCTTTTTTATTTGTTTTATATACTGTATAACTCGTCGCCATCCGAAAAATCTAGAAAATCTAGAAAATCTAGTCACGAGGGGCGTGAACATTTTTATGCCGTACATTTTTTTTTTCATGAGAAGCATAGAATGAGCAACGAATCCATTGATGATGGACCGTTCATGAATAGTGAATGAATTATGATGAGCCATATGTGAACGATAAAGCGACGAGTGAGAAGATTTACGCTTATGTCGTTCTATGAGCTTCAACCGACTGAGCTGGTGTCTCAGTAGCCTTTCGGACTTACTGCATTTTCTCGTAAAACTCCTGTTTCTTTTTTTTTTCGTCTTTATTGGCTCATCTATGCTGTTATCTGGGATAATTTTTTTTTATACTTGATCATATATTATCGTATATATCTTGTTCACAGAAAAGAGAATTTCTTGCTTCGATTTACTTTTTGACATTGCCATAGAGTATATATTGTATTGAAAGTCGTCTGTTTTTCATGATTAGTCCCTTTGATCGAATAAATTAACCTCTTCCTATATTTTGGATGAGAGTTTTAATCGATTAATTTATTGTAGGCAAGGCATGTATATATTAAGTGGATTTATCCCCATGTTTCAACTTGGATAGAGTTTAAACAAATGAGCTCGTTCACAAAATTTAAATTACGAATATAATTAGTCGATAAAATAAATAAACCTTTTCGGCCCAATTTTAGAAGGCTGGGCCAAGAATGAAAGCCCGGAGGGTACCGAACCGACAATGGCCTCGTTAGTTCAGGTGCCGACAATTTCTTGGTACCTTGACTAATTGCGAGGCTTTAATGAAGATCCTCGTGAAAATTGCATCTGCCTAAACCCGTTATTGTGTTATAGCCTGTCTGTGACAGGCATGTTCCTCGTCAGAGTTCTATAACACTGATATATATATATATATTGCGTTAGGGGAAGATAATAAATATATCTGAGTAGGGACGTTGAATCGATCTACCACACTTGTTTTTGACAAACCTATTATGTTGTATTACAGATGAAAAATTATACAAATTATAATATTCCAACAGTAGCCTCTCACCCTTAATCTTGTTATTCATTCCTTAATTTCTTGCAAGTAAAATACTTTATAATAAGCCAAAAACAGCTTTGAAAATTAATGCATTAGACTACTTGGCATGTTAGAAAAAAAATTGCTATTTTTGCGATTTTTTTGTAAGTTAAATAATAAAAATATTAAAATAACTTTTCAAAAAAGTAGGCATGTGTATTGCGTGAGCTATATCTTAGGAACGAATCATCTGATGTAAAAATATTAATTTTTGAAATCATTGATTTTAGCAAAATTAAAAAAAAAGATCGATTTTTCGTAAGATACAAACTAGACCAATCCTTTAATTCTTCCATAAAGCGCCCCTGAAAATGCACATTGAACTCGAGCTTATTTAAAACTCACAGTAAAAGGAAAAAAAGGCAATACTCCCAGTCTGACGTGTGAGCTTAATTATTGCGCGCTTTACCGTGTCACATTCTCTTTAATAATCGTCTAGACGCCGGTACTCTCGACGGACCGTCGTCGCGGTGTGACGACCCGCTCTCGTCTCGACGCTTTTTCTTTTTACACTCTCACCACTTCCACTTGGGTTCTCACATGTACGGGCTGCGCCCTTGTCGTGCTATATATGCTCATGTGACTGCACACTCATATTACTTCACTGCAAGCTCAACGCACTCGGAGTCAGTGCGCTCCTGTTGAGTGAAAGCTCTCGCACCACGAAGTCTGTGCACGCAAAGTCTGGCGAAAGATTCAAATCGGCTGTTCAACTCCAAATCCTTGCGTCTTTTTTTCTTTCGATCTTATCCGCGCGCACTGTTGTTTTCCTTTTTCTTTCATATGACCGCTTGTACTGCCCCTCGGGCGTCTCAGCAAGTTATTCATTAAAGATCAAAGCAAATTTTACAACCGCGCGAGCGATTGATATTGTTTGAGAAAACGCCCAGTTTAACCTTACTGCAGAGACGCAACGTCCAACCTCATGAATAATATGGATCTGTCAAGCTTGTTAATTGTTTCTTTTTTATGAAATAAAAAAAAAAAACAAAGATCCCAAATGCGATCCACTCTCCGTTCTCTTTATCACATGAATCGTACCCCGGAGCTTCATTATTTTTGACTCTGTCTCTCATGCATTGCGAGACTTGATGAATATCGAAATAATCCGTATGTCGAATTTTTAAATTAAAAAATGCAATATTCTTTGGGAAAAAAATTCATAAAAATCTGCCAAAATATGATGGGTCTATGTATATCTTCCCTCTTGGTTTAATTTATCGTTTTACCTGCATTATTGAATGTTTTTTTATGGCCTGATTGTATATAGATGAAAAGAAAGTTGCCATAAGCTTCATTGAATATTTTGAAGGATATTATACTGACGTTCTTTCGAAACCTTCGAAATTCCTCAAGAAAAATCATTCGAAATTATATACTTTGTTATCGAGATTTAAATTAACTTAGAGCTTTGATAAATTCAATAGCGAATGGTTGTATCAGTCTGGCGGGCCGATTGTACTTGTCTCGAAGGTTAATTTTAGAAAGACGACAAATGGCGGCCTCTGATCTTTCGCGGGACATATATATTTTAAGTTGCGGAACGCGAGTACCCGCTCTCGACAACTACGTGACGGGCGCGAAAACTGCGACACTCCGTAACGCGCATATATGGTCCATTCCACCAAATATCGATCCAATTTCTGCCGGGAGGGTTTGAACTTTAAATAATAAATACGCTCTTTAAAAAGTACGTAACAACGAAGAAAGTCTCCAGGATTTTTTTCAAATTTTTTTCATTGAGCCCTTTTCGAAGTTACAGCCTATTTAAAATTTGTAATTGTAAAATTATAAATTTCGAGTTGATTATAACTATGGAAGGACTTAACGAAAAAATAAAAATCATGGCAGTTTTCTTTGTTATATAATTTTTAAAAGGCATATTTATTATTCAAAGTTCAGGCTGATAATTTGTATCATAATTTTGAATTTAAGTTTTCATGGTTTAATTTGCGAAATCCCAAAACGAGACGATACTTTTCTTTCATGAAAGACTCGAATCTTTTTCAAAAAATATATTTAAAAAATTTTTTAAAAACATCATATTGATATATTTTGAGGAAAAACAATTTTTGAGTATTCGCCTCATTTTTTTGGAATTTCCGGATAACAGAGAAAATGAAAAATATTTTTATCGAGAATATAAGCTTTTGTTTACATAAAAATCACTGTTTCATTCGTTTTTAAAATTGTTTCGTATTACTGGTATTTTCAACATAAAAAGTCATCATTTGCAAATTTTGAATTGGTTATAACTTCGAAAGGGCTTAATGAAAAAAAATTGAAAAAAATCATGGAAACTCTCTCCGTCATATAATTTTTAAAGAGGACATTTATTATTTAAAGTTCAGACCTTCTAGTAAAATTTTAGTCGATATTTGTTGGAACGACTCATATACATGTCCGCACAGAATAATCGTGTGCTGTAGTTTCATTACAGACTCCATGAGGAATCACTCGCCACATCGTTGAGATTCCTAACGTTGTCAAGGAGCGGGCAACTCGAATTCGTCACGTCTCGTTTCGCCTCGCTTCTTCCCTACCTCAACAGCTCGACGTCTACGCTTGCTCCCAACAATCTTAAATTTCATGTTTTTTTTTTCTTATTTTTCCTCCTATTAAATGCAAACGCGCGTTGACTGTTGGAGTTCACGACAACGGTGGCGCGCACCGCCCCCTTCTGATGCCACGTTAGAATTACGACGTCTTGATATATACATAGATCGGGGTGTGTTTATTTCGGCGGAAACCATGTGCGAAATCCTGACAAAGTCGACACTCGCTTGACACTAAACTTCCAAGCGAGTGTCTTTAGGTTGATTTACCCTCTTTGCTACACTTCGAATTGTGAAAATTAGTCTCGATAAGTCTTTTTTTTTATAAGTATGAATCCTGTTGGATAAAATACAAAAAAGAAATCGAGCAATCAAAATGAGGCATTTCATGTTATTGGCCAAATGAAAATTTCAGGATCAGTTCATTCACAATAGTTGTACGGATAATCGTCAATTAAATTGAAACAATGAGTTTGTTAAGATTCGAAAGTGTTCTCATCGATAAATACCAACACTCCACGGATTCTGTCATCCCGTTTCTTTTTTTTTCGCAAATGCCCAAAGCGCTGTCCACGTGCGCGCATATCGTCGATAACCCGAACTGGCCGATCGGCGTTCGATAATCGAGTTATCGCGAATTAACGAGGAATATACGCAAGCGAAACGGATAGCCGTGCGGAGCAATGTACAAGAGAGAAAGAGAGAGGGAAAGAGAGAGAGAGAGAGAGAGATAAAGTGAGTGGTCTACAGCAGAGAATTGAGGACCAGGGTCGGACCAGACCAAGCTCGGAAACTAATAACCGGCCGGAATTAATACAATTAGGTACGTGCATAGGTAGAACGTGTTGGAATGTGTTAGAATGTATATGATGATATTTCCAACGAAATTCCTCTACGATCTATATATACGCGTCTCATCTTTCCGTATTTCGCTATATCCGCGGGGTGGTATAGACGCGCGTGAGCCAACATGGATTTTATGTATGACTGAGTATAGTCTATAGTCTATATTACGTAGGTGAATCGATAGAGAATCGGTGTTGTACACGAGTGTTGAACGTTTTCGGTGGTACACTTCGTCGTACCATTATCGACAAACTATCCGACCATATCGAACCACGCTTTGTTTCGGGGCAACCCCTAAACCGTTATATTCGCGTGTTACATATAGTAGGTATTACACACGGGGAGCCTGGTTCGCATAGACGATCGGAGCTAAACAACTCGACGTCGCTCTCGTTTCGTATATTTTCCTGCCAATCCTTCGGGGGCTCATCGGCTTTTTCGCCCCACCCCGAATGAATTATCACATCACCCTCTCATCGTTCTGTGCTCGTTCATGTTCAAGCTAAAAAACAAAATATACATAACGTTCCAGAATATTGTTCCGCTTGTACATGAATCCTGCTATACAAAACGTCGAGATGAATAACCTTTAAAATCCATATTATTGGACGATACTCTGCGTTTTTTTATCACACTGAAACACTGTAAAGTGGTATATAGTGCACTGATGCAGAGTTTATGCTCGCATGTATATGTGAATAATCGTACGAGACTTCATTGATTTTAAAATGTATTTTGGCACTGTAAAAGAAAGTTTTTTTTTTTTAATCTTTTGTGTAGTTTGCAATTTTTTATGACTTTTAAAAACAAAGAGTTTTTTATAATCTATGGCTTCTCTCATTGTTATTTTTATATTGAAATAGAAATAGAAATTATTTTTAAATTAAATCTTTTTTCTTTTAATACCAAGGAATTTATGAATTATCACAATAGCAGTTATTTTATCCAAATTTTCTGAAGTTAATGTGTCAGTCACCCGTGGCGACCGGCGTTTACGATTTTTTTTTCCATCGATGCAACTCTCGAAACTCTCTCAAAAAGGGGATTGGAATCCTTGATATATTGACTGGCCTAGAGAAAAGAATCTTCCAATCAATATGCGTATATATGCACGATTTCCAGGCATTTCATCTCCGTTTGACTGCACAACTCGAAATTGATCTTTTTCTTCAGTTACTATCGTCTATAAATTTTCTCGCAAGGAAGAACTTGAAGTATTCATTTTTCTCATTAATTTTATACAAGTCGTGTCTTATCAGACTCCGTTTTCAAATATTCCCATGCCTTAACATACTCAAATATATTTTGTTCTACTTTACTACTTTTTCTTTTATGCTCATCTCAGAGTCTAGCCAAGATTAAATGCCACGGAATCGGAAGGTAACGACTATTTTTCAGTAAATCTTTTCCGTCTTTTAAAACGAGTACAGAAGAAAAAGTGTGAGAGACGAGCGCAGGGGATGAAGTCAATTGAGTCGGCGCCGACTCTTGAATGGAGTCTCTCCCGCTTTTCTTCGAGGGTGCGAGCTGAAAGAAAGTGTTTGGAATAAGGTGTTGGCGTCTTCGATCTCACTGGGTTGTTTCCCCGTGGAAAATAATACAGAAGAAACGATTCGATCACGAAAGAAAGAAATAGTAATACATTGTCACGCGGATTTTCCAATTATACGAAAAGTAATAGGAGGTTGAAACCAAATGATTCTCTTTTATTCTCGTTCGGTTCTTCTTTAAATCTCTTTATATTTCATCTTGTTCATTTCTTATTTTAATCTTGTGTCTCGCAGTATAGATAACTATTTCTTCTTCTTCTTCTTCTTCTTCCTCATTCCGAGACATTGTTGTGCTGGCACAATCTTTTATTGCATCGAATCGCATCTAACGCAGTCGATATCAGAGTATCGAATGTAAAAAAAAAACATAAATGAGAGAGAAAGAGAAAGTCAAAAGGAATCCAAGTGGAACGTTGGGGATTGGGACTGTCGAAGCTATACAGCCGGCACGTGTTTATAATTCTATAATTGAATTCAGTTGTTAGCGCTGATGGGCAACTGATTGCTTCCGTTTGGTAAACAGCAACTTTTAATTATTTTCTTCGATACAGCGGGTAGAGGAAATACGAGAGAGGATACGATATAATACATATATATATGCAATTATAGAGCATGAGGAGCAAGGGAGACGGAGTGTGCTTGGTTCAGGGCTACAAACGGAGGATGGAACAATGGAATAAATGTCGAGAGGGCAAATACGTATATGTTTGAAGGGAGATAAATGTATATGAGTACGAGCCATGATAGTGTGAAAGTATATATAGTATGGAATCGAGTTGAAGCACTCTCTGTCGAATGAATAACACTGGCGTGAATGTAGATTGGCGAGGCTAACCGGACAAACATTATGAATGGCGATTGCTCCGATTCCAAACGCCCTCCGTGCGAGGAAGCGGATAAAATGCATTTTCCGTTGAAATTCATGATAAAAGTGCAACGAAAATATTTTAAAAAAATCTATTTTATATGTAAAAATATAATCCGCGTGACCATAATGAAATACCGAATGGGTAATCGTACGATCATATAATCGGAGTTTATCGATGGTTTATATACTTATTCCTATATAACAATTGAAAAATATCATGGTTTTATATTATACACAGGTTCTGAATGGTTAAAAAGACTCTTTGTTTTGAAAAACCAAACATTAATTCGTTTCAAAGAATTTTACACGAGGTATTGCATATTTAATATTCATGTAAATATGATAGAATTGTTTAATAACAATTGAGATGACATTAAGTGACTTTTAATTATTATTTTTTCAAAAATAATATAACTTTTTTCAAGCTGTCGTAAATTATAGTTTTTTTTTAAATTAATTTGATAATATCTTCTTTTTATGTATTTTTTTCCCCATATTTTTCTCATTACTCGTAAAAACACGTAAAAAAGTTGCGATTTTTGAAAATTAATAGCTTTTTTGATATACAGTGAATTAGATAAAAATTATGTAGGACATTTTTTAAAAATATATAGAGTACAATAGTAATTTATTCATTATATGTTTTTATTTAATAAAATTATCCGAAAACACCTTAACGTTTTCATGATTTTTTACGGTATATAGAATATATTTTCTTATGATGGATTTCTAAAAAATATTTTCTTTTTAATCACCATAATGTATACAATCAAATACGAAGATAAACGAGTGTTTTGTAAACGGGCTATGCAGCAGAACTGGATTATTGGAATAATGTATTCCGGTAATTCGCACAGCTGTAATGCGGCTCGAAACCGTTTGAATAAATGCTACGTAATGGGGTACAAAATGCATATATATTTATATATGTGAAACATTCCACACCAAGTCGACCCCTTTGAAACCCTACCCCTTTTGATTTAGCTGTAAATTTTTGTCATATTTGACTCTATTGAAAGACATTTCAGAGGAATTAAAAAATTTGTTGACCCAGCCAAAAAAGTTATGAATTTTTTTTTTAAATAGCTTTTGTTTTTTTTTTTTAATAAGCAATAACTTTTCACAACGTTTTTTTTATCCAAATTTTGTTTTTAACATATTAAAAAAAAACTACGTATATAAATAATGTATTAAAAATGATTTTTAGTCGTGTTTCTTTCGATCTCTATTTTTTTTTAATTGAAAAAAAAAACAATTTTAAAAATTCGAAAAATATTTGAGAAATGTTTTTAATGGGGTCAAAAACAAGAAAGAGTTTTCAGCCAAAATGAATGAGATCGAGTTACAAAGTGGTCGATTTGACGTGAAATGCCCCATATATACATGTGTACATACGCATGTGAAATGTATGCACCTATCAACGATTTCCTGCTATGTAGCGGTGCTTTTAATTCAAGTTCTATTTTAATCGGTTTCATTATTCATTCGTCCTTTTGTTTTACACGCACAAGCACATATCTCATGTGTGCTCTTTGCATATAATAGATATATATATCTGTAGCATATCTGCTCCAATCGTAAGCACGGTTATTCTCAATTCTGATGGAGATTTTGGTTCATCGTGGAGGGATATACACGCGAAAAAGGGGAAGGGGGTGGGGGATGGTTGCTCACCGAAACCCGATGAAATTCGCGTTACGAACCACGAGAACGATGGAAACGCGCTAGCGAGGGAGGAAATGCGAATGTTTAGCATAGATAATCACTCCTGGGACTCTCGGTGGGGCCACAGAGTTGAATGCATTTGAAATGCTCCCATGATAGCGTTATATACATACGTGAAATGAGAGAGGGAGAGGGAGAGTGAATGAGCATAAGAGCGAGCAAGAGAACGAACTCGCGAAGCGCCAGCACACCCGATGCAATTATCAATCGAGAGTCCACGCTCGTGCTCTCTGCATTACCATAATCAGATCAACCTGCCGTCTCGTGAACGGTAGCAACTCTCGTCGCAATGGTGCACGTTATTTAGCCTCAAAACTCATACAAGTGAACGCATTTATTTCAACGAAACGCACTTTCCACTATGATTTATAAAGTGAACGAGAGAGAGAGAGAGAGAGAGACGTGTATAATGTGGAACTTTACATAATAACGTGGAATATCGTCAAGTCCATTTACGGAAAAATGATTTGAACGTTCATGGCAATAATTAACAATTACAGTGAAAAAAAATCAATACAAAAAAATATCAAAGTCACTGTAGATTTCATTAATTACAACGAATATTTTTCATTTTGTTTTTATCGGGCAAGCATGCAAAATAAATTGCCCAACTGTTGGCAGGACTGAAGAATTGCAAATAATTGTTTACTCAGAGTCCAAGTGCCAGACTATCAAGTGTTGAGAGAGACACAGAGAGGGACCGAGAAAAAAGTGGATAAAAAAAAAACGATGAAGGAAATAACGACGAGGAAGCTTGATACTCGAGGAGAGTGCGCGGGTTGAATACCATATATAACCAACGAGAGTGAGCGTCGCGTGAGAAATCCGAGCGATTCTTCTTCCGGTTCCGCCTGAGAGGACGGGTATTCTGAAGCGGAGGAAAGGTATAGTGAACGTAGCTTTTCTCTCTCTTTCTCTCTCTCTCTCTCGTTCTCTGAGTGTATATAATAGTACGGTCGCGAAAGGGAGTGAGTCTCTTTTCGTGCTCAGAATATTTTCCAGCTCCCAACTACTCCCCCATTGTAGTAAATATATATATATATGAAATCCAGAGTGTAGCACCATGAGACCCAAATATATATACGTGAAATCACACGATCAAATTCGCGTATGGATTAGTTGAAAACTAAAAAAAGAAGCTGAAAAATGGATAAACTCGTTTTATAATGGCGCTTCAGAGCTCGCGCACATGATAAACTCTATTTGTACTATATTGGACATATATACATATATTTTTCGGCTATGTTATCCAAACCATCTTCTACCCTTGCCAACAAAATGCGTACGGCGTTTTAAAAAAATCTCTTCTCGTATCGGACAACGGATTATGCGCTTTGTTTTATGGATTTTTTTTTCAATATAGTATATATATATACATTACGTTTTTTGCTGTATTCGATCAAGGGCCAAAAAAGCTCTTGAACAGGTATATGTAAAAGAAATATCGTATTTATATATCGAGACTTGGAGTATGTCATTTTAAAGTAGCTTTTGAATAGCGAAAAACAAGCTAAAAGTTGCCTACAAGCTCTGGCGTTGAAGAAAGGCTTGGTCAATTGAGAAGAAGAGACGCAAAAGAAACCCCATTTGATATATATATATGTATACGGACATTCTCAGTCAATGGTAAAGTCGAGAAAAAGTATCGCATCGCGTACACTCTGATGTACACATGTATATCTTCAGATATTTTCGAGAATGAGAAAAAAGTTAGAAGAGCGTGGAAGAAATAACGCTGGTTATACAAGTGCGAAAAATGGAGCCTGGTACTCGATCGAATCCCATGGGAAGCATTCGAGTTCACAATTTTCCTTCGGGAACTCGAAGTTGCACCCGATCACTTCGCTCAATCCCGATTCGAAATGGCTGACAAGACATTTTTTAAAAGCTCATATTTTACATAAAAATTATATACTCGAGGATTTTTAGGATTGTTGAAGAACAATAGCATTGTTAAATTCTTATTTTTTTAGCATGCAAAGTAGCGATAATTAAAAATAACAGCAGATAATATTCATTCAAACAAATAAATAAAACATAACAAATAAAAAGAACAATAAAAATCGATGCCTGTTTCAACTGAGCCGGGAACAAGAAATTAGCGAGATCGGTGATTGGGAAACAATGTTCCCCTTTTGCTCTTGCTTGTACATGCTGAGCAGCTGCTATCTCCATTCCTCTTCCATCGTTGATGCCAATAATTTGAAATGTATATGATTTTAATGAGAAGCATGATTGTGTATGATACAGAAAAAATGAAATTACGTAAAAACATTCGATGAAAGATCAAGCGTATATAGTATATAGCGCAGTAAGATCTGAAGCAGCATCAGCAACGAAACCAGATCATTTAACCTGAGAGTTTGCCCAGAAGCATATACTGAAGCATACTATATATATTCAACTTGTACTAAATCGCCCGAGAGGAAACGTCGTACTTTGTCGTTTTCGTGAAAATGTCGGAGAAGAGACCTCGAAGCTTCAGTACTGTAGCAGCAGCAGCAGCAGCAGCAGCAGAACCACCACCATCACCACCACCAGAAGCATCAGACTCTCTCGACTCTGTACACAAGTACTCGCACTAAATGCTAATGCCTCAGTTGTCGCACAGCTGGCTCTGTCCCACGGATCTTTAGTATGAGAATGTTGCAGGGGAGCCACGATCTACAGTACCACCTACAGCATCTACGAGATTCTGTACGTTCTATATCCTTTCGTCAATGTTGCACACTGACTCTAGTATGCATATACCCAACGCGAGTACATCTTATTTTATACAGACTAGTTCATGTACGATATACATTTATATATACGAAATTCGCTGTAGTACCAGTTTTGTGAACATCGTCGGAGAAGTGTCTATCATGCTGGCCTGATTTTCTTGTCGAAACTTTGATCAGAAACGTTATAACTATCCACCTCATAAGAATATTCAGTACCTAATTTATACCCCACCGTTTTAAATGTTCACGATAATCTTGAGGATTTCAATAACGTCGATTGTACAACAATTGATTGTACCATTACGATGTAAAATCGACTATGCAAAACTTCTTTAATTTGTTCTTTTGTTGTTGTTGAATCGGTGAAAAGCTACAGGATGATTGATAAGTTTTTTCAACATCGATAACCGAACCTCCTTTTAATCCAGAGATTAATGCCATCGCTGACTATATGTAAGTTATAAATGTGCAATTCAATTTATTTAAAATCCTTTTATGTAGAACTTGTATCTCTTTGGGATCTTCGCAATCGAATTCTCTATTATAAACTTACGTTTTTCTATAATTTGTTAATTTTATTGATTTGATAATAAATCATCAGAGCCAATGTACTAAGTATTATTACTTGAAATAAATCTAAACACAATTATCGTCAACAATAAAGTGGCTTGGCTCATTATAAATATCAGTACGTGGACACATCAATATTGATCGAGAATTAAAAATTATTTTATTCTTACAAATATGAATGAAAAACTATTATATATTTATTCAATTACATTCAATATAAATTACTTTGAAGGAAATTAATGCAGGAAACATGTAAAGCTACTATAAAATATTTTATTTTGTGTATGTGTGAATATGATACATTCAAGCTTAAACTGTTGCACTTGGTCATCATAAGAGATCAGAATAAGTATTGGTACACGTTGCCACGTATATAGTCTCAGTGTTACCGATCGTAAAACGATAGTGCCAACTTAACAGGCCTGTTAAAGCAATCGTATACAGCAGTCGCGTGTCCACGAGTGATGAAGAACATCCGCCGGGTCAGCTCACACACGGATGAAATACACACTCGCACGTATCGGCTATTATCATGATTTATAATGGCCCAACGTACAGCTCGTGTAAAAGTTATCTGTGTGCTTTTTAATATATTTATTGAGAAAGAAACGTAACGTGAGTCTTAGCTATTGGTGTTTTTATGAGAAGTCAATCGATCTTTGTCATCAGTTTGAAAATGACGAAATTTATCTTTAATCATTTCATTAAAAATGAGTATCGTATTCTAAAATTATAAAGGTTTGAGTTCAGTGTCGAAAATTGAAGATTGAAAATTGAATAAAAAAATACGTCGATCGGTTGATCCAGTCGATTTGATTAGGAGACTGGTTTAAGTGATGATTTTTCAATCTGAAAGTGCAATCTTTGGGTATGGAGGTCGGGAAAGAAATAATTTACGAGCGGCTTCGTGGTAGATTGACCGTTATCCCTACGTTGGTATATAAATTCTCTTGCAAAGTACAGCAGCTCCCCTAATCAAATGACGTGTCACGCAGCAATGTCTGTTCTACATGGCAATAAATTTGGCTATAATGCTCGGAATCCGTTGAATTAGATATGTCTGCTCCTCGTTTTTTTTTTCTTCAATTCGTGTCCACAATATGATATTCCACCTATATCTCGAGTTGTCTAATAAATAAGAAGAAGAAAGAAAAAAAAGACAAGTGGTAGGCTGAATCATCCAGAGTATTCAGGGCCGAGGGTGTTTCCGTATTACTCTCACGCTCGCATATATCGACCTCGTGAATATCTCAGTTGATTCAGACATTTCGGATATTTGGAGAAAAGTGTTGTAAACGAAAAAAACTGTGGCAGTATATCGCACCCCACAGCTTCTCCGGATATATTTGAATATTTAATACAGAACAATACAGAGGGAGCGTCACTCCTTATTGTAGTGGGCGTGACTCTAATTTTCTGAACGACCCTAACGGATATCAACAACTGTGCGGTAAACGTAAAAATTCGTGTGGACCGATAAAACACCCAAACGAGAAATTTCGATCGAAGAATATTGACTGTGGACACTTTTTTTTTCTTTAACCCCGCAGGGAGGATTCATTTCAACCCCCGTCAGAATTGGGCTGAAATTAATTTTCTCAGAATTCTATTGCTGCTGGTGTCTCTCTCTCTCTCTGTACCATCCTCCCATCGTCGTTTCGCATCTCTTCATTGGATACTGTACCATAGATAGTATAATATTCCTCGTTGGTTCTCGTCGAACAAACTATGCACGCTTTCATGCTCGCTCACAGCAATCTGAACATCATGAAAGCTGCAAGAGCGACTACACACATATATATACATCATATATACGTATATATTTAATACATATACATATACTCTCTGCATTATCCATATAGTCATACATCGTATTATATATACGTATTTTACTTGCACGGAGAGGAGTTAACCTAATTAAAGCGTGCATTAGCGAAACGCCAGCACAGCGTTCGTGGCGTATTTCGCTGAAAAGCGCCTCACCTTCACCGGTGGAAAACTCCACCAAGCGACACGACTCGAAAGCACGCTACCCTGGATTATACGAAAACGTGAAGGCGGCGGCCCTAATCGATCTTCCGACAAAACAAAAAATATAAGGAAGAACAAAAAATGGGATAAAACACTCTGTTACGAAATTAATCAAAGGCCCCTGGACAGATGAATCTTCTAAATCCACCATGATCGAATTTCTTGAAGCTTTATTTATCCAACGCGATATAAAACTTGATAAAATAAGAATTGTTCGAGCCACATAGAGACACAAAATTAAATAGTATAATATCATTTGGGCAATCCTTTAATTTATTTGAACGTCATTTTATTCAGTCTCAAAGTTGAATTGGAGAACGGCGAGTACGTGATTATAGGGTAACATGGACGTTTTGTTCAGTAAACTCGTGTAACGTCGGATGGAAAAGAGCTTCCAGGAGTTCAGCTTGGACTAATTGCGACTATAAATTCATAGATACGAAAACGTACGTTTGCATAAATGTAATATACAAGACGACGCTGTTGTTGATTGTGTAGATGCTGCGGCGGTTGTGTATCTCCGAAGGATTCGACTCTTCGACGTGTCGAGGAAGCATTTAACATCTATATACATATATTAA
>JABMBV010017417.1:0-16970 GCA_018906735.1 Mesochorus sp. PSUC_FEM 10030011
ATAATAATAATAGTTGTTGTTGTGATTATTTGTGGGATTGCAATCGTTGGATTCGCGTTCGATCGTACGTAAAAAATGGACCGCGAGTGCGGATTAACGCGAATCTCGTGGAAAACGAGACGCTCGCTGACAAGAGTATATAATATTATATATAGTGTGTATCTAGCGAGTCGTGGTGGCGCTGTTGACGGTGCGCGCCGTGTCTCGGTGGAGCGAATAAAAGGGAAAATGTAACATCGCGTAAGAGCGTTGGAAATCGAGTCGACGAGGTTGCATTCGATAGAGAGGAGAAATAGAAGAATGAGACGTGGCGGCGCATAGTAGTCGAAGCGAATGCATTGGCGCTCGTGTGGCCTCGACTCGTCTTACCTCATCTCGCATTGTCTCATTTTTTTTACATTTTTTATTTTTTTATATTTTATATGAATTTCAAATTCATTTTATTTACTTTATTTATCTATTTTTGTTTGTTTCGTTTAAAAATATGATTTATCGATTTGTGCAAAGACATTTTTTTTCATCCTTTCCAAAAGCCTTTACCAAAGCGAAATGAATATATTTTTCTCTCTCGCACTCAATTTCCATGTCCGTATACATTATATATATTCTATAAGAAGAAACTCTCTCTCTCTCTCTCTCGCTCGCTCCCGCGTGCGTCAATGCGCCAAGAGCCACGTGCATTATTTTGCAACTGCACATTTTCGCAACCAGGCTTCTTTCACGGTAGAACGTGTTCTTGTCGACGTACACAGTCTCTACTCCGAGCAACAACAACAACAACAACAACAACAACACCAACTGCTCTCCAGCTTACTCTCTCCCCCTACTTTTTCAATCTATCCGCGAGTATTTTTCATGGACGCGAGATTCAGAGTTTTGTGCCACATTTTATTCACCGTCCTTCGTTTCTTTGTTCTTTCTTTTCGAGAAAATTGCATTTTTTCAATTGAACGCTCGTTCGGATCTTCCAACATCTTTTACGTTGATTTTTCTAATGGCGAGAGTCGCGTGAATATTAAACCGAATATGAAAAAGTTGAAACGAAAATTAAATCGTCGTATGTTGATTCGAAACTTGAAAATAAGAATTTGTTAAGAATAAGATGGAAATAATAAAGAGAAAAGACACGTTATTAATATTTTTATAATCCTGATTCAATACTCGAATAAAAATTATCAAGTTGATTCAATTGAAATTCATTTTTATGGATTAAATTATTAAATATTATTCAAAATTTTCTACGAACGTATTAGAAATGTAGCAAAAAAAAGAAAAAAGAATCATACGTGCAAGTTGCGAGTCGAAGAATTAATTGCTCGTGAAAGAAAAAAATAAAATAACATAATACTATCCTTTATTTTATCTGCTCGATCATCGGAGCTCGCGGGAAAGTTTTAATCGAGTCGACTATTTGGTCGTAAAATCGTGGAAAATAAAAAAAAAAAACGACATCTTTCGCGTGGGAGTGTAACAGAGACTCGGCAAAGTATACGCGCGTTTGTTGTAGCTCCGGAGGTTCCAAGAGCGAGGCAATGGTCCACGCGAACGGACGGACGAAGCACCGATATTAGTGAGCATGCGCGCGATCGTCGAGCCCCCGCCCGTGTATGCAACCGCTATACTAGCGCGCGGCATAGAACACACTGACGCACACTCGAAGGAGCGCCAGATTCTACCTTTTCTGTATTAGTATGCGAACTCTCTCTCTCTCTCTCTCTCTCTCGAAACGAGCACGAACAGAGAGACAAAGAGAACTCTTGCCAAGTTCCAATGCATCATATAAAAGCGGTATACGACGTGAGGAAGAAAAAGAAATAATGGTATTTTTTGCCACGTAAAATCATGAAAAAGTGTGTGCGTTGCTTTTTTTCCTTTCTTCATCGATTCCCTGCTCTCGAGTATATAGCGATTCAGTCGTCTACAAATGAATTTGTTAAATTTTCAATCGGAGACCAAAAAACCTTGGTCATAAAAATACAAATAAGGTACCAGCAGACACCACTTATTGGATAATTTTGCTCCGGCTGTGCAACTGTACGAATCGTCGTGAAAAATAGTATAGGGAATATTGAGAACGAAATGCCGCGCGAGGTGACCTGCTCGTCGACGGTGGACTCTTTCGCGAAGAGGCGGAGAGCAAGAGGGTCCAAACAGGCTCGAACGGACCAACGCCAAACTTTTCATCTCTCTCCCTCTTTCTGTTTAGACTGCGTAGACCCTCGAGGGCCCTCTTTAGCGCAGCAGCGGCAGCCAGAATCGGTCTCGCGTCTGGGAGCTCGCGCGCAGGACCCGCACGAGATCCTTCCCCGAAATTCGTCTCACGCGCGCTATCCACTCTCGAGCCTCGAGACGAATTTACCATATGCGCATATACATTTTCATTTCTCAATATGAATTGAATAAAATATACGGGTTAGAATCGATAACAAATACCAGTCTAATTGCGTACGAATAAATTGTTTCATTCGTGGATAAACTCTCTCTTCCTCCATCTAACAACGCATCCCCCCCCCCCTCTTCCTCTTCTTCTTCCTTATTCTCTTTCCCCCTTTCTCCCTCGCTTCCTCCCATATCCAGCTTCCCTCTCGCGTCTCAAAAAGCCTTCCAGCTCGTCGCGTTTCCTCGCTATACGGACGCCACCGCGCGCGCTATATCGATTTGCTCGAGATGGAGAATCGTGTATATATATATATACACGCGGCACACACACGCAGCGCGCGAATGCCGAGCGAAGAGCAAAAGAGAGCGAGAATCAGAATTTGCGGAATGTCCGTGCCTCTCGTAGTAAACCCGTTGGTCCGGTTTTGTTAATTGCAAAAAGGATTCTCTCTGTGGTGGAAGGTGGATCTCGACCGCGCGCGGGAGGGTGCCAAAGACGATCGGAGAGAGGGAAGAGCAACGTCTCCCTCGAACGACTCGAAGGAGAACCCCTGCTGCTGCCGCTGCCGCCGCCGAAGCAGCGATTCTTTGCGAAGGATCTTGCGCCTTTCCTCCCCTTTGATCTTTGACTCGACTCCGAACTCGTATCTCGATCAACTTCCGTTCGATCCTCGTTCACTCATTTTTATTCATCATTTTTGGCTCAAGGAAAACGAAACAAACGAATGATAAATTTGGCAATAATAAAACGATGCCTACGGTATAAAAATTGAATCGTCTGTATATACCGAATGATGAACGTGAAAACCGAGTGAAAATAAAAAACATGTCTATACATATATGATATAGCAAGTCGGGAAGAGATCGAGGCAATAAAGAGGGCAAGTGCACAAACGCCAGAGAGAGTGAGAGAGAGAAAAATGCAATTATTAATTGCACGTCGGCCGTTCGCCACTGCTATACGCTACCGCACGGTCGCGCCGCGGGTTCCGCGCGACTGCACGAACTCGCATTCGCCCAGGACCCGTCTGATTATGATTTAACGATTCCGTCACGCTTGGCCACTTTTTTTTTTTCTCTCTTCCTCCCTGCTCCCATATTCACCCCCGTTTGAGCCTCTACGCGCGCGCGTATATACATTTTATATTCTCTTCTTTCCTCTTATTTCTCACGAAGGTGCGTACGCTATATCCAGACCGCGTTTTCTCCTTCGTTCCTCGTATTATTTATAATTCACGACTTGTGCGAGAGCGATATATATATATAATTATCCCTTCGTCGCCGAACGTTAATCGAATGAAAAAAGATCCCTCGTTTTTTTCCTTTACCACGACGGGTGCTCTGCTTCATCAACGACAATTTTTAATTCCATTCATTTTCTATCGTTCGAAAAGGGCCTCAAACGATTTGTGTTTTGGCATATTTCAACGTTTGCAGATCGAGAAACCCTCTTATTTTTTCTAATTGAAAAAAAAAAAATTGAAACACGGCTCTTTTTTTATAATATGGCTCTGTGAACCGACAAATATCTACAATTTTTTTTTCTCTTGTCCAAGATCTTTGGCTCTTGTCTTATATTCTCGAATAATTCTCAAATACACGAAACTTGTCTTTTCAAGAAAAATTAAAAAAAAGGCCCTTTGAGCTGAAAAATACATATCTAAAAATGTTATTTGCGTTTCTTTTTGATATCGAGACCTCGTATCCTCGAAAGAGTTTCTCGTACGATAGAGCGTTTGCAAACCATGCGTCTCTCTCTCTCTCTCTCTCGTGGGGTCGAGGCGCACACACACACTCCACTTTCACGGTCCGCGTTCTCTCTTTGAGACCGCGAGTTTGCCTAAAAAAACTGGTTTCGTCATTAGGAGAGAGGAAAGAAGGTTCTCGCGCGCGCGCGCGCGCACACACACAAATAAACTTACAGAATGAGCAGCGTCCGAACTAAAATGCGAGAGAAGGAGAGAAAATCTCTTTTACCTCTTTAGCGTGTGTTTTGTGTGTGGGGTTTCTTTTGGCAAGATCCTTTCTGGAGCTCTCTCGTTTCTCTCGACGTGTCGTCGTTTTCCTTCGCGAAATAAGCGCCCGATTCGTTCCGATGGATCTCGAGGATAACAATTAAAACGATCAAATAGAGGAAAAATTATCGGCACACTTTTTCAAACTTTGCCCAACGAATTTGAGAAATCTTCGCCGACGCAAATTTTCAATAGATTGTCTTGAAAATATTATTTATTCAATGATTTTACCTATGCTCTATACGTAATATTATCATTTATTCGATACAACCTCCTTCGTGACGATTTTCATCATCTTCTCGAAAAAAAAGTATCAAAATCTATAAACTCTGTCATTTTGAGGTTCGTGCGAGTACATTGTCGAATGCGCCTTGGCCTCTATTATACATGTATATTCATCGTTTCAGCAAATGTAGTACCCTCGATGAGAAGCCTCGCGTATATTCCAGAGGACAAAAATTGTGAGAAGAGGAGGAGAGAGAATCGATTTATTTCGCGTTCCTCGATCTTATTATATATGTTTCTTACAACGGGAAAAAAGAGACTCTTCTTGTTCTCGTCGTTTATCTTCGTTATCCCTCTCCCTCTCTACCCCTCTTTCCTCTCCACATCGCGCGTGATACGGCAACGAGTCGATTCGTTCGAAACAAAATTAACGAAAAATTCTGAATAACTTTAAACGCGCAACAACGAATTACTCGAAGAGATATCGATACAATTAAATTAAAATCGTTGAAAATTTGTTTCTTCATATTTTTTTTTATTTTTACTTTTGTCGAACGTTTTCTCTTTACTCGACGATAACGCAATTTTTCGTTTGTTCGACGGGGGTGGAGGGAAGAAGAAGAAAAAAAATGAAAAGTATCGGAGAGAACGAACGAGATGTCTCCCGATGCATTCCTCGGTACAAGTATAGTCGGTACAGATGAAAACTCGGTAGCTGGTACTTCGGGGTCATTATCGTTCAAGTATAACGGGCGAGCCTGTGGGGATGAGCGGAAGAGCATCGTAAAATTTTGCTTCATCTTCCTTCTCCTTTTGTTCCTTTTTTCTTCTTCATCTTCATCTTCTTCTTCATCTTCGTGTTTCTCTCGCTACACCGTGGAACACAACTCGAGAAATACCTTATCTTTCGATAGATCTTGCCGCTTCGCAGTCGCGTTTTCGATGTCATTGATTTTTCCAAATTTTTTTTCCTTTTTTTTTGCAATTTAAATAAATTGATCTCGATAGGAATGATAATTGAGTATAAACTATAGTTACTTCAACTATTATTATTATTATTTGTTATAGTTATTTGTTCGACGAAATGATTTCCTACTTTTATAGGCAAAAGCATAATTTTGTTCTTTCTTCGCGTAACGCGATAACACTTGGAAAAGTGTTTTTTTTTTTACCCCTTTTTTACCCCTTGAACTTTGCGAAACTTTTCGAAACTAAATGATATTGAGAGCAATAGAGGGATTAGTATAATATCGATCGAAATATAATAGCCGGTCGCACGACACTCGAGACCGCGCGCGAGATTTTACGTCACAATTCACCGAACATTAACCCTCGAAACTTTTCATTTTTTTTTCTTTTTTTTATCGATTCTATCCCACACGTTTCGTCTCGAACGTACTCTCTAGAATCTTTCTCCTACAGCAGTACACACAATGTACCGTGTGTTTATATATAGGTATATAGTCCAAGTATCGATATAGAGACACAAAGGCTCATGGGGGCATTTATCGATATAGATATAGAGGCTCGTACAACGACTCTCATCGTGTGTCGCACTCTTTTTTTTTTTTTTATTTTTTTTCTCCCCCCCTCGTCGCGCCGCGATGGCTGACGTGCTTCGGTGGCTTCCGGGTATGGAGAAGCGGTGAGCGAGAGAGCGAGAGAGGGTGGGAGTGAAAAAAGAACGGCATCCCCTCTGAAACGAGGGCGCAAACCCCCTCCTCCCCCCGCGCTCTTGTCGCACACGTAAACGCGCACCGTCGACTCTCCGTGCTCTCGTCCTTTTCTTTTTTTCCCTCCATCTCGCCGCCGGAGTCTGGACAGCGTGTACGGCAGAATACCCACGCGAAGACTAATCGATACTTTGCTCCTGCTCGTTCGATGGACCCGGCGGTATATATTATAGCATCCTGCAAAATTCTTTTGCATTTTTATTCAATAACAATTCAATGAAAATGTTTCATCTCCATCCATCTCCGCGATTTTTCCGTGTAACGTTTCGAAGGGATCGACGATCCGTGAGATCGCGTCCGCGACTTTGCGTCGTGTAATGGCAACAACGACTTTTCGCGACCTCGTCCTCGCGAGAAATCTTCTTCTATTCGCGATGTAATAGTTGATGTCCAGATGCGTATACGCATCGTACACCTTTTTAATGATGCGCTAAACCTGCAAACGCGAGTCGGGGTCTCGATTTTTTTCTTTTTTTAGTAGTAAGTATCGAAAGAAGAGCTATGAAAATTTTACGTCTATATATCTGCTGTAATACACGTATATATATACGTGACAGTAACGAAAATTCAACTTACGTAAAAAGAGGAAGACGAGAAACGGAGTTGGGAGGTCGAAGGCGAAGAAAAAACTGGGCAACACATTTCCAAACTCGTTCGTCGCGATTTGTAAAAGGTAAAGGTTAATTGTTATTGGACGATCCACGTTCATATTCGTACATCGTACGCAAGCTTATATCGTCTCTACTTATTATGGGAGGAGCATTCTTCGTATCCGGACAAGATATTTCGTTGGCCGTTCATTAGGGAATTCTTCAAAGCATTCTGGTATTCTTTGTGATTTATATTTCACAGATACATTTTTTCTCGTTGATACCGCCACGTTTTGTTTTTATTTCAATATCATTCAATTAAATCAACATTTACGAGGCTGCGTAAAATCCGCAAAGAAAATAATTTCTTTTTTTTCCCCCACAAAGCCGAGAATAATTGAGCCAAATTTTCTGGAATTTTCATGCTCCCTCGTCGAACATCCGGAAATGAGGGATCTCTCGCTGCGTTTGAATTTTTTTTCCTCATATTTCCTCGATCGCGATACAGTGTGAATAGAATAATATCGCCTGCTGCTGCTGCCGCCACGGATTGTACGGTTACAGGAACAAGCTCATCCGAACGAGTTCGAACGTTTCCTTTCCGGAAAATAAATGAGAGTGTGCCATTTTTTGTCCCCATCGTTGTATGTTTTTACCTTCGCTTCTTCTTCGCTTCTTATTGCTCTGTCTCCTACTCGCCTCTGGCAGTTATCTGGCTCCTTTTCAAAGTCCCATTTTTTTCGCCCCGAGCTCATACTCTTCGGCGGTATTTTACTCTCGCGCGAGAGACGATCCTCGATCTAGTCTTACTCTCTTCTCTCCATCTTTTCACTATACGACACTTTTACGTGTTACCTACTACTGAGAAAATTTCTGCGGCATATTTCATTTGGCAATGTTCCCAAATCCCTCTTACACTCCTCTTTCTCTCTTGTAATATAGGCATGCGGCTCTATCTATTACATGCATCGCGTCTATGTATTATGTATGATACATCTCGAGAGCGATGGCAAACAAAATTTTGTTTTTTTCTTTTAGTTGTATTCTTCCCTTCAATTGTTTTTTTTTGTTCAAAAAATAATCGTAAATTATTTAATTTTATTTATTAATACTTACGCACTCCGTAACGAAAGATGAAAGGTCTCTATGTGTATATTTTTCGATGGTATACGGAATCACGAAAAGAGGCGTTTTGGAAAAATGAGAAAATTGAATTAGTTTCGATCGCTGCTGCTGCGGAGTTGCCAAAATATAAAAATATATGTGAGATATTGTACATGTATGGCAACGTGGATATATATATATATATATTATACGCGGGTTCCGCTCGGAGAGGCGCGATATCCTCGCGGGAAAAAAAAAGGACTCTATGGAATCTTTGAAATAATTCAGGTAGCACCGCATTCAAAAAATCGGAACGATATGTAAATGTAAGTGGATTAGATTTTGTGCATATTCGTGTTATCACGCTGTAGGATAATTTACAAAAACAAAGTATAAGAATCAATACTTTTGGAGGTAAATTCGGTAAAAATTAAACGGTGAAGAGAATGGAAATAAATAAAAATGGCCAACGACAAGTTTTGCCATTTATTATATTATTTCTTTCTCATAAAGATCGAGTGACGTTTTGACGATAATTGCCGAGATAATATTATCAAACTTCTGGGTAAAAAGACTGGCATTCTTTTCAAGACTGTTCGATCCCTAACGCGGCACGACATATTTTTCATATACACCCGGAACATCCATATAGAATATATATATTGTTGTCGTCGTCGTCGTCGAAGCGCACACCTTGCGAACTGCGGTTGCGACCATAGTCTCTAAGCAGGACGATGAGTTTTCTTTTTCGGGATAGAACAACCCGCGAGAAGATGGAGGAAAATTTTGAAAAATAATAAATTTTGGCTCAAGTTGATCGATGCAGAAATATATTCAAGTACATTGTTGAGAGAGCACCGAAAATAAAATATACAGTACGTACGAATATAACGAGGGGAACAATGGTTTTCACGTTGACGAGCTTATCGCACACGAGAGAAGCGAGCAAATTTGTCGAAAGGAATCTATCCGCATATATGCGTATAGCGAGGGTTCATCGTCAAAAAGCTCACCGACAGATTGGTCAGTCCGCAATTTAATATCAGCACCCCCGCTCAACCCCGCTCGTCGACCCTCGCTCAAACTCCGCTTAGCCCCCGCGGGGCCAACGCGTAGGAGCGAGAAGAGCCCAGCCCCCCTTTCTTCCCATCGTCATTATATGGCCCTCGATACCATCACTCGCGTTCGCTCTCCTAATCTATTTTTTTCTTCCCAACTCTGATTTTACCCCCGCTCACGCACGTATCGATACCTCCTATCTCCGTGTGGGCTCTTTTTCTTCGACAACTTTTTCCTTCGTAAAGCACACAGATATTTTCTTTATTTTCCAACATTTTTTCCTGCACGAGTTTTTACTGTAACGAACAATATGTCAATGTCGTTTTATGCTAGAATATTCTCGAAATAATTGTAAATATACTCTTTGTGCCTGAATATAAAAAAAAATGTTTAGAAACAAACGCGGTATGATACGACGAGTACACGAAAGTTTACATTCTCTTTTTTTTTTTTTTAATTGTTGGATTTGAATCGAAGGCAGAATAGGGTGAGATTTCATCGATTTTTCTTCTGTATGAACTTTGAGGAGAAAATAAAAAGAAAAAAAAAGAAAAAAAAAAGAAAAAAAAAGAATCGACTGTGGGGAATATCTCTCCTGTACGGCTCGTCGATGTGTATTATCGTGGCAAAAGATCACCCGAGGCAACACATTTCGTCTACTCATCCATCCCTTTCGTTTCATATACGAGAGACACGTAGGAAAAAAAAAGAGAGAGGGAATCATTTTCCCCTGTCCCCTCGCCGGAATCTCCTCGCTGTATCCAAGAACAGATGCAGGATACATTAATCGTGTGGCTGCGTGCCCCGTCCCCTCCGTGACATCTGAGCTTTCCTCGTATATAATATACTATACACGTGTTGTTTCTCCTCCAAACTTGGCTGTCGTTGTACCACGCATATACTACACCTTTTTTTTTTTTTTACTTATCAATCTTTATTCAACAATAAAAACGATTCATTCTGCATTTTTTTTTTTTTTTAATAAATTTTATGCTCGTTGTTATTGACCCGCAATTTGATCATTATTCATTGTTGTTTTTCAAGACTTTGTTTCTAAAAATGTTGTACATTGAAATAAATGCCAAAGTAAAGGTCCGTGTGAAATTGATGACGGGAATTTCCGCGATTGCATGTCCGAATTTTTCAATGAACGAAAGAAAAAGAAAGAAAGAAAGATATATAGAGATGAAAAAAAGGATTCTACAAATGAACATTCGGTCGAGCGCCCTGAGAAAAACACACTCGCAAACTCGTTCTCGCCGTCGTTAATTCTAATACGATAGTCGCGTCGAGTTAAATAATGTTTAACATTAATGCAATAAGGATTTCGAAATTCTTACTATCCGTCGCGCGTATTATAAGCCCGAGAGTCATCCTGCTCGCGGTTGAAATGACCACGATAAAGACACGGGGTCCGGTTTTTCTTCCGTCCGTGTGTGGGACTTGGTATAATAATATAAGTCGCTTGAAATTTATTATTCTCCGGAGTAATAGTAGCTGCGGACGAGCTCTTATACGTAAAGACAAAAAAGATAAACAAGATGGTCTAATCGAAAAACATATCCACTACGACGAGGACGAGAGTTGCACTGCAGTCTCTTTCTTTCTGATCGATGTAATTGCTCGCTTGGCTCGCTCTTTGTGGACCAGTGAGAGGGTGTTGGCCTCGATCCACGAGTCTCTCTCTCATTTTCTGTTTAAACCTTGCACCGGCTGTAGACTGGCAATAACGTTGGCAGTGTATGCGAACCGATCGTCCAGCAGAGCGAGACGAAGAGAAAGACCGCGATTTAGAATGCAGATCTCGTTCTAGTGTATTGCTGCGGCAGCTTCGAGTGTTGAAACACACACTCGTACACGCATGCGTATGTGATAACGACGACGAGACGACGACCGGTAAAGTGCAGTTTTCGCAGTTATCAAGCGTAACGAGGACAGAAAGATTCGAATAGTCCAAGGGAGCGAGAGTGAGCGAATGCATAAACGCGAGTAGTAGGGTTTTCTTTATGGCACTTGTCCTCGGGTCTTGCAAACGCTTCCTCGTTCCGAGGATCACTCGTTGTGCCTACCGCGTGTTTGCGGGAGAGCGAGAGAGGGAGCCGATAATTAATTGCTATGGTTCTTAGGACGGGGAATAATATTAATTCGTATTGGCCAGGATACCATTTTATCGTCCTTATACACTGAAATCTCGAAGATGTCGGTGGTTCTCGACATTCCTCTTTGGCTACCGTTTCAATCGTTAAACTGCTTGCAAATACGAACGAGCGAGAAAAAAAAATGTCCTTTTCTCCGTTGCTGCCTGACGTCGCTCAAAAAGCTGCGGATCGTCGAATTAGTGTGTGCACGGCGAGGGAGCAGGAGCGGGAGAGGATGAACGCAAACACACGGAATAAAGATCTTGAAATCCCTGGGCATGAGTCATGGCTCGCCCGCGGTGAGACCCTCTGTGACGCTACGCACGTTCCATTCCCCGTCGCGTGAATCTACCTATACCGAGATGATTCTCTATATGCGCATACGAACCATCGACCATCGAACCCCCTCTCGCCTCGTGCCACGAGAGTTCCATCCAACTTGTATATGAATAACGCGTCTCTAGAAATTTTAGCGCCAAGTCTCTTTGTCGCGTATCCCCTAATTAGAAAAATTAGAACGTCCGTTTCCAATGCAGTGTGGGCTTCGCATGGATGGAATATTATCGCGTACCAATGACAGAGAGAACGTGGAAAAGAAAAAGAAAGAGCATACGCAGAGTCGATTTATACGCGATGATTTATATGCGGTGTGTATGTCGCGAAAGTTCAGGGGGTTCGTGTCCGCCCACCGAGGGCTTATATAGAGTAGAAAAGTTTATTGGATCTTTTTTGCGTTTCGTCGTGTCTTTGAAACACGCGTTTGATTTCCAGTCATTCTACGACAGTCGATGACCCGTTATCGAATCGATTTTTCCGTGTCGAATAAACGCGCTGTATTCGTTGTATTTCGGTAGGATCATTTACGCATCATTTTCATCTTACGATTCTTCGAGTGACCTATATATAATTTAAAAAAAAAAAAATTAAGAAATAATGTACAACGACTGAAGCATGCACCCTATATACTCGAGAACGACGGAAACATTAAATGAAATTCAACGTAAATATGATATAGGCGTGAATAAATAGTAATTTCACAACCGCAGTCGAGTGTAAATCACTCCAAGCTCGTTATTGTTGTTATTATTATCATGCAACGTATTGCCGTTGTAGATAAATAAATAAAACAAATATACACTAATGATGATAATTTACATTTTTTTTTTCATTTTCGAGTTGAAAGTACGAGTATAAAAGAAATGTTTGATTCAACGACTGCTGCCGGGCAAATAGCGATTTCGTCGAGATATATATATATATATATTGCATTTGATTAAGGTGAAAATTTGCGCGCCGTATAGATTCTCTTGAATATCTTGAACGTGTGCCAGCGCGATATGCACAAAACTCTTATATTCTTATTGTTATATGTATACCTCCGCATATGTTGCTCGAGATCGTCTAGGAAAAGAGAAAAAACTATACATAATATATAATACAACGGAGTAGAGAGCCGCATGAAAAGCCTTGGCGTTATAATGCACTTTGCGCATGGATAAATTCCACGAGCCCTGGACGCGAGAGGGAGAAACTTGAAAGTCAATTTATATCGCGGTTTTCGCTGCTATATGGAGGACAAGTGGAAAAGTCAACGTCGTATTACGCGTCATGTTAATATAGTTTTATTTGCATAATTCTTGCGGTATTCTTGTTTACAAAATCGCAGAATTATGCGTTATTTTTACACGACAATGCCTTTTATATGATATATTTTCTACAATGGAATGGTAAAATTATTCGTAAAATTATTCTCTTTTTTTTTTTTTTTCTTCTAAAGTCGTTGTTTTTCAAGACAGAAAATCTTAATAATTATCGCGAGTTCCCACGCACACATATTATATATAATAAGACGAATGCGACAGTCGCTGCCAAAGGTTTGTGGGATAAAAATATGGTTTGGGGAGCACAAAAACCGAGTGCGTCGTGGCGATTTATACGCTCTCGACCCCTCTCTTTGGGTCGGTACCCCCTTCGTTGGTTCGCGTTCTCCATTGTCGCCGCCATCACGATTCGTCGCTCTCATTCATCTCGACACGCGCTCACCGAGGTTTTATCTTTCCTCGCCATGTGCCTCGAGAAATATGCGCTCGGACGTTACGTCGTCGTATAATAACGCAGTGCCCAAATTGTGTGCAGAGGCTTCGTCGGGGGATGCTCGCACGTGCAGCCTCTACGCTCTCTCTAAATTCGCGCGCATATACTATATATAGAGAGAATATATACAAAAAACTATGGCGCTTTGAGATTAATAAATCCTATGTGCGTATAGCGAAATGTATCGTGCGAGGATAAAATAACGCACATATCGATCGATACATTTTTTCTTTTTAATTTATTAATTTATATGTGTAATTATCTCGTTGAGAATAAAAATAAATAAATTAATTTTCTTATAGAATTAATGATAAATTTCATTCGTAGAAAATTACGGAATATTTTAAAAAATAGTAATCTTTTAATTTCCATATGATTGAATATTGGAGTTGAACGTGAATTATTGTTGACCGTAATGAGCGAATAATATTTGTTGCTTTTCGTATATGTATATCGTCTCGTTTCTCGTCGCTCCATCTATACGCACAATTTGTTTGTTTCATCTCACTTTTTCATATTACGCTCGAACGTTTTTCTGCCTCGTCGTGTCTGTCACCGCGCGGGTCTGGCTCGGCAGCTGCATCCGAAGGCACGCGCGCTACCAGCACGCGGTATAGGTATATAAACGCGCTCCACGACTGTCTCCGATGCAGCTTTTACTCCTCTGCTGCTTTTGACTCGACCGATCGCGCTACACGTTCACGATCGATTACATGAAAAATCATCGTTGCAATAAATACGCACGATGGAAAGAGCCAATTGAGAGCGATAAAAGTTATTTTGTATATTGCATCCCCATCATTTAGTACACGAGTCTGTGATAGCAGGAACGTCGTTTTGGCTCGCGTTATTTCTACATATCGGGGCATTTGCCTCTGGCGATACGCGCGTTGGACAGCTGCTCACGGCCTCCGCGTATATCGCGTGTGTATTATACTCTTTTTTCGTATATAACCGTGCGCGATCCTCCGCTTTTTTCTCTTTTGTCCCTACACACATGAACAACGTCGAATTCGAGAAAACGAGAAAATAGTTGGTTGATGCGCGGCACACTCCGGGAAAGACGAAAATTTTTCAATTTGAGGAATTTATACGTTTCGCGTTGTGAATAAAAATACAAGATTGTATTGTAAGATTTTTTTTGACCACTTTGTAGAGTAGTAATTATATGAAAATCCGACGAGAGACCGTTGATGAACCTGATGTATAAAAAATTCCATTTGGACATTAACGCGTCGTGAGGTACAACATCTTTCACGACCACCGCGGTTGTTCTATTCGAGCGTTATATACATAAATATTTATGTGTGCCTGCCATGCGTGTGTATAGACGAGAGGTACGAACGTCTCGCAATCACGACGAACGAAGAGCTCCACTATGGAAGGGTCGGTGCTAAGTTTTATGGGGTGTAACGACGAGAGAGAGAGAGAGAGAGACGTGAGGTTAGCGAGCAATGCCAAAACCAAGGGAATATAATAATAAGAGGGAGTCGCGAGCATGTACGACCCATATATAGAAAACGGTGGTAGTTTTCGTCGATCTTATCTAAACCGACAGCTTCCTGCCGAGGGTAAGCGGCAACGGGAGTGGCGGGCGCGTATATTACCGGAGAGTGTATGAAATGCCAAGAGTCTCGTTCACGCGTATACAATAATCCATATAAAGATATATGAAGCTCGGATCGGTGAGAATAAATTAAAGGGAGGAAAATTGGAACCGCCATAATGAATTTCTGTATTTTGAGAGCGGAATCATGATCAGCGACCTTGAAAAGTTCCAATAATTTTTTGTCTCGACGCTCGACGCGAAATCATAGTTGCCTCTGCGAAGGACGAAAAACGCTATTTTAGGGATGAAAATGACAAATTAAAAAAATACAAATATATTGAAAAAAAATGTCTATTTTTTTCGCAATAAAATCTAGGCACGGATTCTATCGACGATTCAATCGGCTCGATATTGCTCGTACCGTTCGATTGAAAATCACCAAGTTAAAGAGCTCGCGATTTTATACTATAATAAGACGGCGAGAGCAGGGAAAATGAGGTATCGACCGGTATACGCCGCAGCGGAGCAAAGCCATTGTATATGCGGTAAGGATGGTGAGGATGGGGCTTCTTCGTCCTCCCCCTCCCTTTGACTCTTGCGTTTCGCCAAGGGGGAAATATATGCGAGGTAAGAAGAAGCAAGTATACGGCGAGAATACGAGAGGCTTGCAAAGAGCCGCGAGAGAGGCTCCAACATTTTCCGACCTCGAAGGACTTTCGAAGGGTTCTCAGGACGAGACTGGGGGATTCTGAATTTCCAATTTTCATCGAAAGCCCGAGCAAATTTGTAAAATAGGAAATCCTTGCGTGCAAAGAGCTCTCACGAAACAGCAGCGGTTGACAGCCATCGCGCATCCGCATAAGATTGTATATACGAATGTTTGAAAAGTTGGCGTGCCCTTTAAGATGTGCGTGAAACGTACTGCGTATATACGCAGAAATCGAAAGAACGCCGAAAAAGGGAAAGGAAAAAATAATTCATTATTACAATTACCCTTTTTTCGCTTCGTAAAAGTAACACCAAAAGTATACAAATCCGTAATAATTATTTATCGAAAGATACTTGATTGAAAATAATGGAGCAAATTATTTTAATAACGTTCATAATGCTGGCCTCGAGACAATAATCGCAAATTTTCCTTATATACATGCGTATATATTCTGGAAATCTTTTGAATCGTTGAACGGTGTCGAGAGAGCACGCCCTCGTGCGTATCGATTAGGAAAAATTCGGTAGAATCGGTCTGCGGATTTCCGGCGCGTCCCTTGACCGGGGGGGTCAATCTCTGTGCGAGCACGCGTGTACGAGCAAACGAGAGAGGATTTCCGCGTGAGCAGGATCATATGGAGAATTAAACGACTTGACGCGTATGCATTAAATTGTATATATATATATATACGAGTATGTGTGTGTGCTATGCACGATGGCGAGTCTGTAATGTCGGCAAAGCGCGAAATTACCGGTTCCCACCGTGCGACGATTATGTAAAGTAGCCTTGAAAAAGTGCAGAGGTTGAAACGCGCTCTCGTATTATATCGCAGCTCGCCCCCCGCTGCTGTGGCTCTCTAACATTTTTATTTATCTTTATTTTTTTATATCTCTATATCTTTTCGTATTTTTCAATTCCTATACACCAAATTGTATTGTTTTTTTTTTCTTTTTTTTGCTCCAACAATTTTTCAACCGAGTAGATAATTGACTGTCGAATACCAAAATACAACATTTTATCCGACACATAATTCAACATAAATTCTCAAAGCAAAGTGCAATAAACGTTTTGCATAAATACAAAAAACAATGATGCATCATGAAAACCCGCGATATCGTTACGAGTATATCTCATTTACAAAGAAAAAATAATTTGAATACTGCTTGGAAGCGATTTTATGGGATTTCTATGGGACCTATATACGCTCGATTTTGAAAGATAGATGAAGAGTGAGACTCGTATTGAGATAATTGTATATTATTATTATCATCATATATACGCGATGAGTAAAAGCATTCTCCGATGCAAATGCATTGCTCGCTTCAGCAGATAAATGGACTTGGAAAATCAAGTGTGAGTTTATATTTATATATAT
>JABMBV010017528.1:0-16947 GCA_018906735.1 Mesochorus sp. PSUC_FEM 10030011
ATATATTCGTACTATGTAAAACGAGAATCGTCTTCTCCGTGAATCCTTCTACGTGAATCCCAGTGAAGCAAGCTCTTGTCTCGTTACCGCCTTTATGGCATAACCAGCCGGTTAGGAACAATATGAAGCCTGGTCTGAACCACAGCGGAATCACACTCTCAATGTCGATGAACTTTTCGCGCGTTAACCTTCGAGGCAGGAGCAAAATCACTGATTCACGATACGTTGAGAGAATATATCAACGGACTGAGGCAACGGGTCAGACAACGGCCCACGCGATTTACAAGCGGGTGTCCAAAGATAACGCAGCATCGCCAAGGACCATTTATGGGCCGGAGTGGAAACTGTCGAGTGATTGGAGAACAGAATGGGCACGATGACTACTGCGAGATCTTCAGAAGAACGCAAAGCAGACTGACTTTATTGCTCTAATTAGAGACAAGTTCTGGATCACCAATCTCACCGCTCGTCCACTTTATTCTCGTTAATCGAGTTAACTCGAGCTGGAACTAGAGCTCTTCCAGGGTCCTTGAAAGTATTTCACGATTGAGGGACAGAAACGCGATTGGTTAACGATGTTGCCCTTTGCCCTACGTACTTCCACTCAATCGTTCTTCCTTGCCTTCTCTCTTTCTCCTTCTCTCTTTCTCTCTCTCTCTCTTCCTCAGCGCGTCCTATTCACTCTCTTTCATCCGTGTGGTTATCCTCTACATCGCTTTGTAATTAAAGTCAGGAGGCGGATCAACCATTGAAGTACCCGCTGGGCTCGATGCCGATCCAACGTACCGAAGTAGATCGTTCATGGTGGAATCTTGCTCCTTCTCCGTGAGGCAAAAGAGCCTTGCTCTTTCTTTCTCTGGACTATCGGGGTAAATTACGTACGATTATCTGTGGCAGCATATGCGGGAGAGGCTTTTGCGGCTGCTATTGTACCGCAAAGGGCGCACCATAAGGCCAATGATTGTTTCTGTTGTCCGCGGAACCTCTTTATCGTTTCCTTGTGACCTTTGACTTATTTTGATCTCGTCTTCGTTCCTTTCAGCAGATACTTGAGCTATATTCCTTTTTGTAAGGTTTATTTTTTTCAGACTACTGTGGCTCTTCTCGAATGCTATGCCATAAATTGAATGTCGCGATACTTTTGTCCCGTTATTTTTTAGAAAACACAAGTTCTGTTTTGAGACCAGTATAATTTTTGCTAGTAATTTTTGGCACAGACCGTCCACGAGTTCAAGTTCCAATAAAATGAAGGTAAGACCGAATAAAAATTGACGACCCGCAGCTCCCTTACTAATGAAACTTCCACGTGACCATCGAAATAGTCTCTTCGATACTTTTTACTTTCCTTCTTTTACCACGGCTACCCACTCGGTTCACTCACTCCCGGTCTTTCCTGGTGATGGAGAACGTGACCGCTCTTAATTCATTTTCACGGATGTCGCTTTTTCTTCCTCTTTCTCTGTACCTTTTACTTTTTTGTCTCCTTCATTCGTTTAATCAGGTCAAGCAGTTGGTCCTGCAGTCAGTGACCTTGTATTGATTTGTTTCATTCGAAGCTTTCAAGTTCCATTACTGGCCTTCTCTAGTTTCAAAGCTTTCTCCTTTCAATCATGTCATCTATCGGATGATTTGGCTTCCCCTGACCTGGCTGGTCAATGTTCAGAGAACACAAATGATTTGGCTAGGTGCTAGGTACATTTTCAAAAGGTTTCTGACACGCGCTATATTGTCTTCGCGGAACACACGTGGTCGTCGATAGGAACACGAGAATTGGCGCAATCCGGCTTGCACGAGAGACGAGACCGTACTGTGCTCTGCGTCTGTGGAGACTGTTAACACGCGACTCGCGAGCCTCCACCAGCCGTAGTTCTGTTGCTCTCTCTTTCTCTTTCTCTCTCGTCTCGTCTCTCGACTTAGGATTCTTCTTCTCACTCGGGCTTACTGACGTTTAACATAGTCCTGCTTTCTCTCTCGCGCTCCTTGTGGCCGTGTTCCTTGGCATTGCTCGCAATTGCTGCCCTACCGCCGCCACCGCCACTACTACTACAACACTACTACTACTACTATTACTACTACTACTACTACTACAACTATGACTACTACTATTTGCTCCTACTTGCAGTACAACTTTGCCTCCTGCATTACTCCACTCGTCCAAGTCTTCCAGCTGTGCGTATTTATATTCCAAACTGTCAATCCATCACATCATGTGCCTTCAATTTAAAAAAAAATGTTCAAAGTTTTACCATATTAGATCTACTTACGAGAAACATTAAATTGGTGAAGACTGATAGGGTCAAATGTAAACCTTTCAATTATATTCTACTATCGAATGCCTATTGTCAATGAAATTTCTGCATGATTTTTATGTTTTACACTTTGTCCGTGATGAAAGATAACTTTGTAAAAGAGATTGTAACACATGAAAAATATTCGTAATAAAGCTTCAACTTGATCTTTCTCTTGAAATAATTTTTATCTTTGATATAATCCTACTCGATTAGCCAACAGGACCATGTTTGATCACGCGTAAAGTCTCGATAGAAAAATGACAACCAACAAATGTATTCCGATATTACAAACCAGATATAGATGCGTCATGCAGGTTTCAACGGGTACTGATACGCAATGAAGTCCTCTCATCGGGTATCTCTACAATCGCGACTTGGCTCACAGGCATGGATCTTTATACTGTGAGGCGGTTTCTAGATGCACACACATCTGTAAATGCGGATCTAGCGTGATGTATAAACGTAGCATGTAGTTGAAGTTGAATATTAAAGAAGAGGACACAAAGTGAAGAGTGATGATGTCTTTATAGCTCCGAACTGATTATCGCTTCCATTATAAAAATCGTCCAATGGTCCGAAGCGAGTTGAACTTAAAGGAAGCAAACCGTGCATGGGTACAATTTTTTGCAAAAATTTTTACGAGGCGATCGATGAGGTATCAAGAGAGACTTTCGATGTGCACATGGGGGGCAGGAATCATTGAAGCTTTGTGGATTATGAGAGCAAAGTCTTTACATACACACATACATATTATTCAACGACGAAGAAGAGCTAAGAGATAAGAAGATAAAAAAGGAGAAGAAGAAGAGACGAAGTAACAGACACAAGAAGAGAGGGAGTGAAGGCTGAGCTATCTTCGGAGATGCTTCGACGTCATTTGTAATGCCGGGCGGCCTAATGATGCGACTGGTCGTGACGGCATAAGAATGAGAGCTGCCAGTGGACAAGCCAAGTCGCGATCGAGAGCAGTGAAGAGAGATACAGAGGGAGTGAGGAGAAGGGGGAGGAGAAAAAGTAGGAGCAGGAGGGGGAGGAGGAGGAGGGAAAGAGCCCGAAGAGAGGACACCAAGATCCGGCCTAGCTCTGCGGGCGTCGTGTCTCTTCGCGTCTTGCGCGTGATCGAAGCCGCTCATCTTCGTTCAGAACAACAAAAGGATCAAGGCCCATCGTAGCTACGGCAAAACTCTCGGTTGACTCAAGCGAGACGTTCTAGCGGTTTCGTGACAGAAGGAAAACCAGATGGTGTTTTATCCACAGGCAATGATCACCACTCACGTTCAACCTTTTGGTGCAATCACACGAGGGCAAAGTATTTTGACATTTTTTTTGTGCAGTACTAACATCTCCCTTTTAAATAAGTTTCATGAAGTTAATTCTTTATTTTATAAGGAAGAAATTTGGTAAGTATTTTCTCGATAATGATACTGCACGATTTTTTCAGATGATAAACATACTTGTTAAAATCGGTGCTGAAGTAAATAAGTAGATGATAAAATTGTTTATGAGCCTCGGTAGCAGCATTCTCAAATTCGACCAAAAAGAACAAGTCGTTTCATTTTGAAAATTCAAATCATTAGGTAGATCAACTAAATTAACCACGACGTGAAGCAAGGAAATTTTCTCTATTTTTATATGTTGGAAAAACTGTTCCTGTACAGAGCATTTTCGGCATTGTAAACTGAAAAGGAAAAGAGCCAACCCATGAGATTTGCCGATATAACGGGTTCAGTATGTACACTTGTATATCTATAATAAGAAACGCACTATGACGGGAAGTTGTAAAAGTCGAACGAGAAGATGTCGGAAAAATATAAAGTGAGCAAAGTCTCGTCGATGAAGAACCCAACTACCGAGTGCGTTACGAGGGATGTTGGAAAAACGAGAACGGAAACAGAGAAATAAAAACAAAAAAAAGGAGAGAGAAAAAGAGATGGAGGATATGTACCAGGAACGATTTCATCAGTCGTATACTTGTGTCTGTTGTCGATAGACAAATATGGAGAGACTCTTGGGATTGGTAACAAGATAAGAGCAAATCAGGATGTGTATATATCGATACTTTTATGTATGTACACGATGTATACATACATACTTCAATTGTACTTTTGGCTTAACTTCCAAAAGATTTAATGCAAATTTATTTGAGCACACTCAAATTACACATTCGAAAAGTTGAGGCTTCTGTTTTTCAGAAGTTGAAAATGTCCAGTTACAACCGAGTCAAAATAAATAAAAAATTAAGTGTTCTTTATGTATATAGAATAAATATTGTTAATAAATTTGAAATCTTATGAAATATATATATTTTTTTAAAGGCTATGATGTTTGGCAGTGTTGGATTGTTTTTCATTCATTAATTTGTTCTTTATCAATTTCTTACGATTTATCATGGTATTTGATGGTCTAAACTCGCAATTTACATTTCATTTAGAATATTATCATTATTGAAATATTACTTTCGAAATTTGAATTGATTTGAAATTTGAATTGAAGTTTCTTGAATCGAAATCATTTGAAAAGGAAACTTTGACCTTTTGCTCTTGCCATTTATCTTTTCCCATGTCTATCTCGTACATTTAAGACAAAAGTAATTCTGAAGTTGCTCGAACGATGTTCGGGCATTTCCCCGTTATAAGATCGCATCCAAATCGCTTCGGGAGGATATGTACGCACCTAAGCACTTTTCATGTGCCATCAACCTATCTTGTACAAAACGCGTAAGCCCCCAGGCCATATAGGCGTTTTATCTCAAGTACCCCTAGGCCGGATGAATAAATGCACATACTTTCCATGGAGCGTGTGATTTTCCCGAGGCTTAAGAAGGCCCTTTCGCTTAGTGGGAGAACTCTATGAATATTCGACCTCGTTTATATCCTAGAGTCTTGAAATTTTCTGAATAATGAATTAAAGTAGAAACTATAAGAAAACAGAAGAGTTCCCATCGATAAGATCCCGTTTAACCTTTTGATGCATACATTATTTTATAATTAAGTTGCTTTCTCATACTTCCATAATTTGTAACACCCATTGTGTCATAAATAAAAATGGATATTTCTTATTTACTATTTGTTGACTAAAGATCATATTATCCCTTTACAAATATATTGTAGGCGTCAAAATTGTTCGAAAGAAGCGACCTATCAATGTGATAGTATAATTTTCAAAATGTTAAAAAATATAAGTACCTAATAAACTTCAGTAAATATATGCAAAAACTTAGGTTTTAGGGTTCTCCCTTCATTATAGAAATGTTCTTTCAAACCCTCTTCATCCATAAATGACATTACAGGATGGATTTATTACACATTCGTGTTCTATAGGCACATATTACACTATGGCTCACACTGGGCAAGGAAATTTCCAAGATAGGTGCGACGACCTTGTGGAATGTGCTCAGCTCTTGCGAGTAGCAAAACAGATGTATAGGAGGTGCGTTTAGCGAAGAGAAAAAAGGGTTAGTTCGTTCGCGTTTTAGCTTCCAGAACTTTCAGTCTCGATACGTTTTTTAATATGTGCGGCAACACCGTGCAGGCTCTCTTCTATACTATACCTGTATATCGTAATGGCATGCATATATTATACAAAACCAAGCTCATGGTACTCTCGTGGGAAACTACGGTAGACCACGCAACAGACAGGCATGGTAGATGATAATAACGCTCTCGTTCGCATAATTTTGCACAAGTTTTCCCTCTCGCTTTATTACGTTGTACTTTACAATGTTAGACATACGATAATATCGTCAATTTTTGTATTCTCAAGTGCGCGGCATGTTCGATCTTTTATGAGCGAAGAAAAAAGGCCCGGAGGCAGTTTCAAGAGCTTGATCCACTGACCTACACAGAGCTCAAGAGGCGCTGGGGTTTGCAGAAGAAAAAGTGTATTCGTTAACTTGTTGAGCATTTTTTTTTCTTCAACTTTTCAATTTCCAGTTGGAGATGACAGAATTGTATTTTTTTATACTACACAGCAATTTTATTTTTCAACCCTACCATTATATCGTTTCAAAGGCCATTAGTGACAACTGCGTTTTTTTTCTGGTAACAATAACCACACGTTATCTTTTAAAATTTATTCATTTATTTCGCTCGTAATTGGAATAATCTGAGTTTTGATGTTTTTTGCAATATAAAATAAAATACAAATTCCCAACAAATAAAAAAAATAATTAATTAATGTAATTTACAATTAAAATAGATAATAGATTATAAGGATAATTCTTTTAGTTTTTTTTTTTCATGCGAAGCAAATGCCTCTAAACTATGTTAGTAAAAGAAATAGTCGAACTTTTAATTAAATTAGACATAGAAATTTAAGAGTCAAAGAACCAAGTCGTAAAAAAGAGAATTAAAATCTTCGTAGTAGACAAATTTAATTATACTTCCTTCACATTTTTCAAATTATTTTCAGTTTCAATGACTATCAGTTATTTTAATACACTCAAAGTCAATAAATTTCAGAAAAAGATAAAAAAAATACAAGTGGTCAATACTTTTGGCCAAGACTATATATATATTGTGACAAAAGTGAAAAGGTAAAGGGTCTCGGAAAGAACGAACCCGGGAGAGTAGAAAGGATCCGGTTCACCTCATGTTTTCCTCTCTCCACGAATGCAGTCGTTAAATTTAATGCGGACCCGGTGGGCCATAAACACGGTCCTGACTACATAAATACTGGTACAATAATGCTACCGGGTCTTCTCTCGATAGTCGCGTGTGTTATTCTTTCACTTTATGTGCGTGAAAACATTTACGCATGTATTTGCTGTCAACTTTGGCCCACTTTTTATCTCAATAAGACTTACTGATTTCTGTCATTATTTTCTAAGAGCAATTTTTGTAAATTTTTATGATATTTTTGTCATTTATACGTTACGTTCATTCAAGTTTATATCCATCGATGAAAAGAAGCCTCAGATTTTTTTCTCAATTTATTAACTTTCTGCAAGTTAAAAATAAATTTTTGTCAGCTCATTATAAGCCACATTTATCTGAATTTATATCCATATATACATTCAAATTAATGCAAAATCGAAGCCAAAAGGAGATCCAGTAGAGTGCAAGATAATTCAAGATGTAAAATACGAGTAAAAAAATAGAAGACACGAAGCTTCACCTTTTTGCTTTTCTTCTTTATCACTTTGTTTCTTACTTATTTTTTATTTATGTTCTATAACCATAGCTTCTTATTTATTCGTACCTTTTGCGGCATCTCCAACCAGCAGTAATCATATAAACCTGGAAAAAGGATACATTTCTATTACGAGAATAAGCCGTACGAGCATTTTACTGAGACTCATACGAGTTGAGAAAATTTACATCACAAGTTGATATTTCTCATCTCGTTGCAAAATTCTCGAATATATCTATGTAAATGCCAGTACACAATATGTACCAAGAAGGTACACTGAATATTGAAAGTCATAAATATGAAAGTTATATGCAACAATAAATTTATTGGAAAGTTAACATTGTTTGTGATTTATTTAATGAAAAACAAAGGAACGCTCTAATTAGAAATATCGGCTGGTTCACCAACAATAAAGTCTTGAAAATTGAATTTAGACCACCAATAACATTTCTATAACGATAGGAAAAAAAATATTGTTAAAATTAACGAATTGGTTCAGTGAAATTACCAAAAAAAAAAAAAAATGCCAATCCTCGGCAGACCGAATGATGGTACGATTGTGCCAATCTCGCGATATGCACAAGTTGCAAAATATATAGACGACATGTCGTTATACATGTTCATCCACTGTTTTCAATAGTCTTCAATAGCTTATCGCATTGACTCCTTCTCGCATTGCGAGTTATCGGAGCGTGTAATCCGATCGTTGGATATACCTCTTCTGTACACGTTGTATATACGGCAATTCTTCTGGCGAGGTTACACCGTGAGTTTATACATATTTGTATCCTATATACAGGGAGCGAATAATCGATTGCGATGCAACATTCAGCTCGATAGCAACAGTGCAAACAGCTGGCCATCCTGCGATACATATGTGTGCTTGAGTGAAAAAAAAAATCAATCGCTATACGTGTTCATCGTTGAAACATGCGCTTGTTGCTCCTACAAAGATTCACTTTTATACATATGGATGGTAAAAGAAGAAAAAGAAGAGGCTTGACTCTGTGAATTTTGTTGGCTGGGCACATTTGCAATCGATATTCACATGATATGCATCTTTACGTTCTCGATAACCGATTTATTCGTTTTATAACTTTCTCGTGAATATTTTTCATCGCAGATATTATATTATCCAACATACAAGAAAAAAAAGGTACATGATTCGATGATGGAGATACATAATATGCTGCTCGATTGAATTTTCATCGAAAAACGTCGCATCGAACAGCGCTGATAGTTCTAGTTCTGATTGACTTCTGAAGAAGATGCAGCGAGATAAGTAGGCAACAACGATTTATATTTCTTTGTACTGGATCGTTTCGCATTGCATATAACCGTTGTCTTTCCGTGTTACAACTATTGATAAATTATTATGCGGCTAATACACATACATATGGAGTAAGACATGATCGTGTGTACTTTAAATATATTTATATACGTTGAATCTACTTATGATACATATTTCTCAGGAGGGCACACCGCAACGATCTCAGGTCGATCAAACGGCGCGTGAATCATCCTCCCGATGCTTCTCGCTTGGAAGAGACCGCCTGATCGAGAAATATATATATATGATTCGTACCACGAAACATGTATTACCTTGAGAGAGAAAGAGAGAGAGAGAGAGAGAGAGAGAGAGCCAGAAAAGCATAAAATAAAACAACAATCGAGATGCAACTGGTGTCTACGATCCGTGATATTTTCTCTCCAGGCCCTTGATCACGTATACCACAACTGTGTTCGGAGAATTTTACTCTGATATAAATAACTCTCGTAGGGTGAATTACAATAAATGGAATCGCGAAGAATTTCTGTACGTGGAAGGGGTTGAATAACATGTAGGTGAAAACAAGAGAGACGAGAAGATTGCGCTCGCGATCGAGCCTCTTTTTGTCATAATCGATGAAATTACAGCATGATGAGATTTTTTTTTGCCAAGATATTTGAGTTACGATTTTGCAATGCACGAATGAGATACAAGAAATCCGTATGCTCATATTTCTTATCGATTTTTATAGCAGCTACTACAAAAGCCGCAGCTTCTATGCCTATCGTGCGAAAATGCAGAGTCGTGATGCGCATGCATGAATATATTCACGCGTACGACGCATGTCTCGTACAATATAAGAAGAAAAAGAAAAGGAGGAAGAATAAAGGATAAGCCCCCGCACGATTTGCAACAATCTCCGAGTGTTTCTTACCACCTATAGATCGGCGTAACCGCGGGCAACAAAACATTCGGTATATATATGTACATACGTGTATGTGTATGTAAACTATAGAGGGAGGACGAGGATCTGATAGGACGACTCTAAAGAGGCAAATATAAAATCATCGAGTTTGTTTCCCGAACTCTCTGGCAACTTCCCGTCACAAGATCGAGATAATGCAGTAGATAAACTTTAGAAAGATATGGAGAAAGAAGAATCCGTTGTTTCTTACCCCATAGAGTTACGAGGGTATTTATTATTGCTCCATGAAATAGAAATAAAAAAAAAAAGTTTGAAGCTTTCCGAGCTTCCTCCTGCCTTCTTCGTCTCGAGGTGATAGAAGCCGAACCGCTACTTAAGTACGTATATCGATGTTGAAATATCTATATAGTATATGACTCAAAGTGGTAGAACTGTTGAGAGACTGTATCGGTATTTGATCGGGTATCCCGGATTAGCCGGAACTTTGACGGCAACTTTGATGCTTTATCCGTTTGTCCGATCGACTAAGAAATATAAGAGAAGATCGCGCGAGTGAGAGAAACTGCAAAACTCGTTTTGCGAGCAAGAAAATCTAATGGAGGATGAAAGAGTTCTTCCGCGCCATGTCTTTGAGAGAATTTTAACCCACGTGATATTTCATATCTCGATATATGTTGGTACATTCGATGGTACACCCCAAGTGCCGGAAGTAGGCCTGATGGAAGAAAACGACCGTCATTTTTTTCTGGAGCTTTTTTTCCTGCGGTGAATTGTCAAAAGTTGTGGAATCTCGAGTGCGAATCTCGCATGCGAATGCAATATGGGAGAGTGAAATAAGAGATTATAGATGTGGGACCTGGATATGAAAGAACATGAAGTAATAAACCGGCTCAAGATATAGGCACTTGTCCATCTCAAGCTGGACTCGCTTTCATGCGCAAGACCTCACCGGAGACACGAGAAGGATCTGCTCGCTGTGTCTGACGTCGTAAACTTTCCAGCTCGCGCGTTTAGCCATATTGCCTGGTTATATCTCTGTCTGAGCAAGTACCATAGGGAATGCGTTTATTAAGGAAGGAGTAAATGCTCCTGAGAAAACTCACGGGCAACCGCAAACGGCTATGTATGAGCGAGGACGTGGTCCCGGTTTAAAGAAAACGAGAATATATTTAATATGACGGTAACTAAGCGAGGTCATTTGAGTTTACCGTTGTGATGGTCGCGTTGGACCTGTACATACCGCAATTTAGTTGTAAAAATTAAAACACGGATGGGAACTTTATTAGGAAAATGTAAGAACATAAGTAATTTGAGGTTCAGCAGGATTAAACGATCCTGACGAGATAAATTATGTTTTTTTGAGGTCACAAACTCCACATCTTAATGCTTCCGGTAATGTGTGGTTTGAAATAAATGAAAAAAAAAAAAAAAACGTCAAACTTCTCATCATTGACAATGAAATTACTTGTCTACAGCAACATCAGGTGCAAGATTTGTCGAACAAAGAGATGCAGAAGTGCTTCGGAAGATTTGTCGTTTAAGTCAGCTGGTAGCCCTGCGTTACCACCGGCGCATATGCGATATTGCCCGCTGCGAGCGGTAAATGTATGAAATGTTAAACAGTCGGCAAACTCCCGTCGTGATGAGATCGAGGGAGGAAAAAAATGTTGATAAAAAAAGAAGCATTGAAAAGTTGGGGATAAGGCCACCGTCGAGCAAAACGCTCATCACCTCTGATAACCTCTGTGAAACGAGTATATAATTGATAGCGATACCCGGAAGCCTTCTGCCGAGCGTGCGCGGTCGAGATTATCCCTCTCGATATTCGAACGGTACATATTCTCCAAGTAACCTTGGACCTCGAGCACGGTGCCTCTCGGAACGACGTGGTTGTACCATTGAGAGTGTGAAAGGAAGAAGAAGGAGATGAAGCAGGGGGAGAAGGATGAGGAAGAGGAGAAGAAGGTGAAGGAGAAGAACAAGATGGAGAAAAACGACAAAAAAGAAAGAGTTACAAGCAATACATAGTAAAAAAAAGGGTGGTATTCATATTTGGTAGCCACTTGAAACAGACGTCGCTGGAGATTGTCTCAAATCTTCGATTTGACCTTCATCCTCGGAGTCGCTTTGTCCATCCTCTGAGTCTTCAAAGTATGATGAACTTGAACAAGATGACACCATTGACGATGGCTCTGAATCGTAAAGACTCCATCGTTAGCATGATCTTATAATCCTAAGATTTTCTCCAACTTAAGATAGAATGACAGTTAATAATTAAGTGGTAGATTCCAGTGCAGCCAGGATTAGAATCGTATTTTGGGTTTGAATAAAAAAATCGTCAACGAGTAATCATAAAAACATTTCAGAGCCAGGAAAATTCTTTGCCATCGATTTTACATACTTTCACATCTACTAATTTCATCAATACCTCTAGAAGCATCAATCAATCGTCGTTTTGACACTTTCATTAACTCTGAACATTCGTTTTTTTTATTCTGTCAAGTTTCTTGCTGAGACACATTCGCGATGCAGGCCCAGATATTTTGTTATATATAGATACATGTACACACAAGCGTGAACATTTGTAAGTGATCGTTTGTAAGTGACGTGCAGCTACCGACAGTAACGGGGATATACGATGCCGTAATTTTCAAATGATCTTGCCGGAGTAGAGAGCACGCGGACAATGAACGTATCCAACCTCGTACATAGTACATATATGTATGTATACATTGTTGATGGCAGGATCATCGGTGCGCTATGCTTTCGCTGGGTGGAGGTATATGGCGAGGTTGTATAATTCTCTTGATGGCAACGTTCGGCCCTTGACGAAGAAAGAGAACAGGAAGAGGCAACCGATTGAAAAAGAGCGAACGAGACAGAGTAAAGCGAAAGATATAGCTGGTGTGTGGCCATCATCGTCCCACTGACACGAGCATTCGCCTCAGAGGTGGAAGGATACCTGGGATATATATACATATATATAATACATAGGAGAGACGATGTGGAAGAGAGTGAGAGAATGAGAGTCAGGTAAATAGAGGGAGAGAAGATTAGGGCCATTCCAAGACGAGAGAGCCGTAAGGAAGAGGATAGAATGGGAAACAATTCCTCATCCTTTCCTTGTGTCGGAGAGTCCTGACCTGCACCATGGTCAGGGATCATCGCCCCCGCTTTCTCTCTCTCTCTCTCTCTATCTTTCTCTCCTTTCCGTCTGTTCTTCCAGTTCCTGAATTCACGTCCTGTTGTTCATTCTGCTTCAGGCTATACAAAAGTATACACGGATCTTTCTTCTGATTCGCCAGTACCACGTCTTCTCCTCCCACCACCGGAGTCATGCAATATCCTTCATGATTTTATTTCATAGCGCATGTAACTCCCTTCCTTCTCCTAAGGCTGTATACGGCGATCATTCCCGGTCACGGGTCAACATGCCACGGTGCAATATCCTCGACTGTTTAGAGCCGCGGGATGATCTGGTGATTAGGATAGGGTCGAGTCTCTGGAGGAAGGGTTAACACGTCGATAATTTGCGATGTAAAATTTTCCTTGTAGATACCCTTTGACATGGCAGTATCAAACTTCATCATCGAAGGTAACTTGTTTCAAATGAGAAAAAAAGATGATCACCATTCGATTAGAATCTTCGGAACAAAAGTATGGCGAAACCCAACGTAATATAAAAATCATTATTCACCCCTTCGTTCTCATCTAACCATGACACGAACTTTTCCATTCGTTCCCCATGTCTCGTGCCTCTTTTCATTTCATGTACAGCGACGCGCACAGGTGCTCGCATAAAAACGTAAAGAACGACTTGTCCCGCGAGCAATTTGTAACATCAGCAGGGTATTCCGAGCAAAAAGTACTTTATATTAATTGATTAACGAAGAAAATCTTTTTCCTCTTGTCTTGGTCTTCTGCGCGCACTCTCTCTCGCTTCCTCTCTCCTTTTTTATTTTCCCGTAAAACCGAGAGAACGTTGCACCCGATCCGATCACGAGATGAGTCCGCGGTTGGACGTTAGCAGCGGGAAGCATCGCGTCCTGATCGGATGACGAGTCGTCGGTATATACGCAGAGAGAAAAGTAAGAAATGGACTCGGGTTGCTTATGTACATGGCGTGTGCTCGCTCCGGCATCGGAGTATATAAAAGTTACACACGTGGGACATATCGTCATCTTTAATTACTGTATCGATCATCCCGAGAGTCGCGCTCGTGTTCGACTTCACTCTTTCCACATATACCTTTATATATTATTGTGGTGATGCTACGAACGTTTTACCCAGCGGGTGTATACGCGTATTTGCACGTGAGCGCGTGCAAACTCGCAAGACTCTGCAGCACGACGTACTTCATCGGCTACGTATACACCGATCAATTAGCAAGAAGGCGCCCGCATCCCGCTGTTAGCAGTATTCCACGAAACCCTGTACTATGACCGTGTACGAAGGACGCGAGAACGACTTGAATCCTTATGTGCATGTTTTTATATTATTTGTATATATGTATATATGTACACTTACATACACCATATAGCTGCTACCTCTAGATTCTGCTACAAGTCACACTGGAGAGAGTTGATTTGCGCTAGGGATGAGCAGTGAGTAGTATAGGGACGCTACCGAGGAGGGCGCGCCGGTAGCGCGCGTGGTCACGGCGACAAGTAGAGAGAAAGTGGAGGGGATGCGGTTATATGGCTCTCTGTGCCGTTATGGTTTGCCGAAGGGAAACATGATGCCCTGAATGGACTCTTGTACTCTGTGTTTTAGAGTGTTTTTGATGCGAGAATTATCTCGCTTAATAGAAAATAAAATCGACTCATACGAAGCGCTTTTGATCCAACTATAAATCATTTCATTATGACTAATTAATGCCTGAAGCCATTTGGACTCGAATATACCACCGCGCTTTATAATCATGTGTAAATTGGCGTTAATGACCTCTCGTCAGCCGTGATCAAACGAGTTCGAGCGAAACACTCATCGCCCGATACGGTCGAAGTAGATTCTTCGGGAATATCGTCGTTTTAAAACTCGGGCAATTAGTCGTGACCCTCCGAATACTCGTTTGGATATATTTTTCAATCCAAAAGGTAACTCACCCGTGAAAAAGTAGGACTGCCATACACTCTGTTTTAACTGTTCCGTTTCACGAGGTGTAAAAAAAAAAGTATTAATTCAAGGCGGGCTGTGATGTGCGATTTGTAACGCTTTTGAAAAATCGTTCAATAGCCGAGAGAGAGAGAGAGAGAGAGCAGCCGAAAAAGGCCGAGTGGTAAAAAAGAGGTTTTGATTATAGCTCATGTTTCGAGGCTACCGTTAGGTCATTATCATTAATTGTGAAGGACAGCCTACAAGCGTGTCGCTAATGTCGCTCTCTTCTACAAAAACATTTTTTTTTGTCTTTCTTTACCAACGAATAAATAGCTGTACCAACGACAATGGACATTAAAATAAATGCTTACAAACCCGTGAAAAAAAAAAAAAAATAAGAAAATTTCTCGAGCTCCGGTAATTTATTTGCACGATTCGGGTAAAGGTTATCGAGCCTCGAGAATCGCGAAGGAGGTATAAACGAAGAAAATAAAATGTATATGTACATTTTGCGAAACACTCCTGGTAAATACGCGTGGGCGAAACGACCGCTAGTCTCTCGAGAGAATCAGAAGTGGATGCTCGTCTCTCTCACTCTCTCTCTCTCTCTCTCTCTTGGACGCGAACGATGCATCCACATGCAAACCCAAGTGCATATAAATGCGTTGTATAAAGCATCTTGGGCAATGCACAAAACTAGTACAGAAAATTGCATATCAAAACAATGCATCTGACTTTAAAACCAGCTCGAAATTTAATCCTCAGCAAATCTCTTTGCGATGACGAAAAATAAACATTAGTGTCTAAACTTGGTAAATCAATTCGAAATGTTGAGAAACCTTTTCACGTGAATAGTGAATAGGATGGGGAAATCAATTAAAAATATATATGCGGCTAACTCAACCTCTTATCAAGATTAATTCTATTCCGATCGAAATCTATCCTTCACTTTCTTCCTCTCTCTCTCTCTCTCTCTCTTCCTCTTCCTCGTGAATGTGAATCGGTAAAAAGGCGGTTTTTACGAGTCTCGGGGACTAATTATCTCTCGTTTGCAATCACATCACCTTGTATGTATTATCGCGAATCGATACTAATGCTCCTCGTTTATAAGCCCTTAACGCATGGATCCCCCTGAACGCTGGTTCACGATCACGTTCACCAGTATATAGATAGGCAACCGAGAGACATACATACGGATTTAGATTCAGAGTTTAAGTTCAACGATTGGCCGCTTCTCGAGTAAAGTCCGAGACCAAGTCAGAAATATGGTAATGGGTATAATGTTTTTTTCTCATTTCCTCTCGATGAGTTGACCAAATCCTTGAATTATTCACGGAGGATCCTATAAGATTTTCAAGAAATATATTTTTTTTTTCACTATCGAAATTCTCTCGAACCTCTTACTTCGTTGTTTTTTCAAAGCTGTTGATTTTTTTTTTATTGAAAATTCTGAAATTGGCCACTTTACTTGAACTTTTAGTCCAGGAGCTAGGATCCTCCGAGTTAAAGTCAATTAAAAAACAAGTGTGCAAATTAAATTGATTCAATGAAGAGTGGAGCATATATACTAATGACCTTTTTTTTCTCCTACCTTGAGTAGCTAATCACCATGCTCATAGAATACACATGTTAAGGTTCTGGGGATCAGTTTGCCAATGAAGAGTTAGTCGTACTGTCCGTTCCATACTCGCGAATCAGTCGTTGCACGCCGATACACACAGGGACCGATATCCTATGCCAATCGTATTAATTATCCACAGTTTCGCTCTTCTTGCCGCCCCGTACAAAAGTCGATCCGGTAGAGAAGTCTTGGAGGTAGGCTCGTATTGCTTTTACTGAGGATGACAGAGAGAGGTGCAGAGAAAGAGAAAGAGAGAAAGAGAGATTTGGTTTATTTTGCTCTCTTGTGTAGCTTCCGAAGAGAGAAACTTATACCTCGTATTCCTCGATACACACGAGCGTGGAACTATTTTAATTGAAGGATGTTGGAGTTGTACAAATGTAGACAGAACGTGAGCCATTATTTTTCAAAGTTTTTCTCCAGATCTAAGCAGTTGACCGAGAATTTTTTTTTTACGCTATTAATGATTTATTGAGCTTGAATTCTTCATTTGAGTGAGACAAATAAAACGTCAGCGAAGAAAATGTGTACTTTCACATGTTGAACAGACTGATGATAAATTTATTATGATAAATGCAATCTACTTTTTTATATATATATATACATATATGTC
>JABMBV010017639.1:0-16925 GCA_018906735.1 Mesochorus sp. PSUC_FEM 10030011
ATATATATATAAAGTCCACAGACGAGCCTCTAGATGGTCTCGCGGTAGTAATTTGTAAAATGACCGGGTTATGTCAGGGTTGCAAGGAAGGATTCTTATTAACTGTAATCACGTATATAGATCATACTCGAGATTTTTTTTCTTTTTCTTTTTTTAATATTTAAACAAACGTTACCTAGCACGGTGACGTTGGTGATGAGCATTGTCGGCGGATGAGTATTAACCTCACAGACGTACTGGCCATGATCTTCCTTTTGTACGGCCTCGATCGTCAGTCGCCAATTATTGGGATATTGAAAGTTTACGCTGTAACGGGGATCCGTGATGTGAACATCTTTTCCCAGTGTCAAAAGTGTAGGCCTGTCGGCATTTTTTCTCACCCACATAACCTGAAACATTAATATCAAAATAATTTTTTTATGTCATTCATTAAAATAATTAGGTAATTAAATTTAATTCAATTAAGTTAATCATTTAATACATTATTATTCATAATGAATATTATTATTAATGAATAAATAAATATGTTTCGTAGGAACTATACATATAAAATGTGTCTCACGTTGTACAGACTCTCTTTTCATAGTCTAAAAATTCTTTTTAAAAAATAATCTCTTTTGCCTAAAAAAAAGGAGACTTGAGTACGGTGATGGTTAATAGATGGTTAATAAGGTGGTTTATGATATTTTAAAAAACCTGAAGGGATTGTGGAAGTAAAACACGAAATTATTATTATTATTATTAATTCGATAAATAAATTAGTCTAATTTAATTACATAAAATAAAAAATAATAATTATTATAATCAAAAAGAATCTACGTAGCGAAATATTTAATTATTAATTGTGGTAGCGATTTGTTGATCGAAATTTTACGATAGATTTCAGGATTAAAATTAATTAAGGTCTACGGAATCTCGGTCTTCTCATCACAGCTTCAATTTTTCGTTGAAATAGCGTCCACGATATTATCTGTGTAATCTCAAAAAAATAAGAGGGATTGCGGTGACCGTAAAAATAATGGATTTTCAGTCTGAAAAGACACGGAAAATTACCGTTTTTTTATCGAGCATCGCTACTCGGCAGTCGAGCATCGCTGTAGCACCGAGATGAAGACCAACGTGCTGTGATCCATTGATCCATTGACCCTCGGCGTTCTCGAAATAAGGACCCCAATGGGTTACATGATGATGCCTGAGATGCGGCACCCGCATAGGTGGCAGCTGAACGTTAGCCTGTTCTACGGTAGAAACATAAAACAAAAATGATCGACAATCATTAGAAACTGATGATATCTAAACGGTGACAATTTATCAATACTATATTTATTATTTATAGTTTACTTCCTTATTCAAATCTGGATAATTTTTCATTGATTTAATGTTAATTGGAACTAAAAGGAAGAAGAGATTATAAAATTTTCTTGGCTAATGTATCGATGAGATAAAGTAAATTCCAATCGAAATTATATTCATTCCTTCAACGTTTTGATGCTGATCGACCGTCAGGGTAGTTAGGGAAAATACAAGCGAGTTTGCGCTTATCGAGGCGCATATCCATTACTCCCAGTTGAGAGGTAGATGCAAAGAGAGAGAGAGGAAGTTTGAAAAAGCTTGATAGCCTGGCCACGTGACATCAACCTGTTTCACCCTCGCAGCCGTATGATTTCATTACTTAACATCGGTGAACGCAACAGCGTTAAATACGTGGAATTAGTATTCCGTTCGGGTTACAGCATTCCTGTAGCTACGGTTAATTATTATAACATATCTATCTGGGTATATTACTATTCATTAATGTCTGGACCGAAGATATGATTAGTAAAGTCACCGACTGCATACATCGTCATTTGATGGGGCTCGGATGAACCTCAGACTCAAATGTCAAATTCAAATGTGAATCCTGCATTTATAGCATAATCTACTTAGATGAATATGACATTTCGAAAGCGCTGTTAATTTCAGTTATAACCTGAACACTTTTTTTAATCTAATATTTCTTCCAATTTCTTAGCAATGGAAAATGTTTAGAGTAATTTGCAATAAAGAGAAGCTGGATGGAGATAGAGAAGCGTTCAATTCCACTGGGTTCGATAACGATAACTGCAAAAACTCGAGTGAGCCCTTTCCCAATTTCTGACCACCTTGAGTTCCCGCTTTTGATCGGTACACTGAAGGGGAGGGAAGACTTTTGATGAAAGATGCTCAGAAAACACGATTTCTTCTTGATGTTTTCACAAATGGGCCCTCGGAGCGGCACAAGGGTGCAAACTTTCATATCCGGAGAAACGAATTGATAAGAGTCAATTCTACTTTGCAGCCACCTCAGCTCCCAGTTCTTCCGGTATAAGTCGCAATATTCTCGCATGCGGGGTGGAGGGAGGGGGGGGGGAGAGAATCGCGGTGACTTCTCGAGAATGTCTGCAGTGTAAAATAGCACAGTCTATTTTCCGCAGAATGCTTGTATGGCAGATGTGTGGTGTACACACACACACGCGCGCGTTTTTCATCGTCGTGAGCTCCGAGTTTCGAAGCTCGTTTTCCGCACCAAAGTTACGAGAAGAATCAACTTCTTGGTATATAAGAGCCCGCAGGCGAGCTAGTTCGAGTGGAAGGCCCATTGCTTCTTCATCTCGTATACGCTTTTGCAATATATTGAAAAGCCGAAGTCTCTCTTGGTGGTTGGGACATTTATCCGCGAGGTACATTTACCTCCACTGTCACGCGTCAGCATCGGGAACAAGATTTTTCCTTTCGGATTTCGATGCGTGAAGTAATAACCTTGGCTCATCCAGTGCCTGAGTGCTGTAAGAGCGGCCATAAAATTCTGGTTTCGAAATCGGGAGATTTTCGAAGCCAAAAAATTTCTCGAGCCATATTAACCGTAATACTTAAGGTACTCTCTCGCTCTCTCTCTTTCTCTCTTTCTCGGTTCTTCCATTTCCAGTAGAACAGTTATAAAAGCAAAAGGAGGGGCGAAAATACCATAACGATTCTCTGTGAGCTATATTCGCGGACATGGAGAAAGAAAAAGAGCGGTGGAAGACTTAGACTTAGTCCCGCGCGTTCTTTTGCCAAGACGCTTTGTCCCCGGAAGAAATTACCCATCCGTTACTGATTCGATTTCGCCCGACTTCCACGAGAGGTTTAACGGAGCAGAGAGCTAAATGTCTTCGGCAACGCTGCGGTGGACTGGGCTTTCTCTCTGCCCCTTTTCTCTCTCTCTCTCTCTTTCTTTATCCTCGTCCCTGTTGCTTTCGTCGTGATAACTTTCCTCCACTAAATGCCCAACACTCCGTTCATGCATTGAGAATTTTGATGAAAAATTAGCAAATTTCGAAGCTGTGGTGAAATGAAGGAAAAAAAACGAGCTTTCCTGCGTACTCTCGGTTTCAAGAGCTATCCGATAACCGCAACCTCTCGAGAAAATTTACAAGCTCGCCTGCTGCCATTCTCAATCGCTCTTTTAATTTTGCCACGCCATTCATTATTGTCCTCTGCGAATATCTGCTTTACGCTGTTTCATTCGGTCCCCGCTCATTCATCATTGTGATTATTACTTTCAATTAACTGTAATTGCAAGCTTTCACTTGTGTCGCGATACTTTCGCGTAGCACACGATCCTTGAGGGATTTATCGATTGTGTGTGTGTGTGTTTTTTGCTCCCTCTCTTCAACTACAACCTGGAAGAGTCATCTGGCAGCGAAAGGTCTTAGCTTTCAATTAAGATAATGCGGGCACTTTGTGCTCAAGTTTTTTTCGTATATTTCTGTCCGTAATTGCTATTAATGCGCGTCTCGAGTTTTTATACACTTAAACGCGTTTTCTTTTTACGCTATATTTTATATAATGTTTACTGAATAACACCTGAGGATTTTTTTCAACATGTTCAATTGTTCTCTCTCTTTTTTTTTCTCTCGCATTGGCTTTCTCACGTAAATTGTTTCTTATATTGTCGTCCGAGTAAAATGGTGTACACGGCAAAAAGTTTTTTCCTCGGAAAGCGAACCAACCTATTGGCTATAAAATGTTTGCTTAACGCTTGTCGAAAAACGATAAGCCTCAGGGCTCCACCGGATCGCGAGCAGACCGACCAGCGGGAGCAAAGACGTGTACGTTGGACGTTCTCAATACGTTATCCCGCTGTATATAGATAGTTTTTCGTTTTTCCTCTCTCTTCTCTCTCTTTCTTCTTCTCTTCGGCACAGGACGACATCGATCTACCTTTTCGTTTCGAGATTTATAGCTATAACGTTCCGGTAAACTTGCCAGCGATAAAAAGCCTCAGGACTCTCGGCGTTCACGAAAATTTCCAATAAATCATCGTGCTTGGGATTTACGAACGGATAGAGACCTCTCGCGGCAAAAGCTCGAGATTTAAATGGGAAATCGATGTAGCCGCGAGTGAGAAATCGCGTATAAATGGAATCGTAAATCGTTTATATCGAAGATGCCATAGACGCACTTTGTGATCGACACGAGGGATTTATGAAACATCATGTTGTTACAGTTACTTTCTTTCTTTTTTTTTGTTTGAAAAAAAAACTTGTCACATTTCATGATCGCGTGAATTTTGTATCTTAGCTATTCGCTGAAATGAGCGATATTGTAATCGGTTCAATTCGTAATACATTCAATTAAACGAGAAACGAGAGGAAAAATAAAAGAAACGTTGAAATTCGGAATTTTATCACGAATTATAGAGAATTTATGGCAAGGAAAATAAATAAAGTCAAATTTGATATATCGATTATGTCTGTTGAACTGAATGGCTTTTTTGTTTACTCGTGCACGTCAACAATAAATATATTTTTTTTCCTTTGAAAAAATAAATTTCATTATTCTGGTAAATTGAAAGCGTTAATGGAATATTGGTGTAATACGAGTGAATTGATATCCGGGGGTTGGTCGGCACGCTGTACAATAAAAACAGAGTGTCATTGTTGAGGCGAAATAGAATTACATTGTGTTATTTCGGCTTTTTTAGCCATTGATACAACGTGCGGATACGTTATTATATTTTCTCAGTGCGGATGAAGCGGCTGAAAATACATAATTTATTCTTACATGCATGAAAAGAAAAAAATGATTGACTGAGCCAATGACGATTGAAAAAGGTACAAGGGGAGGCGCAATTTCAACAAAATCGATTGCCTCGCCGGAAATCCTTGTCGCATATATATTACACGAGCTCTGATGAATTTTTCATTTCCCTCGTTTTTATTCGATTATCCTCATTCGTCGATTTGTAGCGGCAATTAAGTTGACTCACGCGAACTTTCAATCGTCTCCAAGCCTGACCGCAACGTTGTATTAATAAATACACTCGCTGAACTTTTTCTATGGAGTCACGCAAGAGAGTCGACAGAAAAAGAACGTCAAAAACTACTCAAGAAATGTTGCGGCATAGTCTTGTTTTTTTTTGTTCACTGCGTAATTGATTTTCCAGCTTGTTCGTGAAATTATTTATTGACCAAGGCTCCGCGCTGAAAGCCTATGTCTTCGGCTAAGAATAAAAAGAAAATTAAATAATTTCCTGAGGAAAGAGCTTGCGCGTAAAAAACTTCAATAATATTTATATGTAAACCGGGACGTTACTCGCTAAGTGGAACGGCCCTCGGCCTGGAGGCCAGTAATTTTCATGTTGCCAATATACGACCGATTTTCTCCAATCTGTGCGAAAGCATTTTCATGCATCGGTGATCCTATCGGGTCTGGCTGCTATCGAACGGAGTCGTTCGACGTAATTAATGAGTTTTCCGAAGCTTGAAGGACGCCATAACACTAGGGAACCGAAAACGCTAGTTGGCATGACACCGGTAACCTATATCGGAGGTGGGAGCTTGTCCCGTGGTTTATCTCTCCCACTACACAATGCACATATACCAATTAAAGTGCGTATGCAACTGGCTGCAAGAGGATCCACACGTTACGTCGCATAAATATAAGCACCAATCCAAGCTCCAGTAACCGCTCTCGGTGTGAGCGCTGTTTGCTGAGCTTTTACTCTGTTTTAACAGCTGCAGTCCAAGACAACTTTATCGGTCGATGAGACCTTTAAAGTTATTGAAATTATTTTAAATCTTTGTCAACCATTTTTATTGAATTAAATTGATTTTTTTTTAATATTTTCTGTAAACTGTACACATACGCTAACAATTTTTTTTGCCAATGGAATAAACAGAGATACAGTGGGGTTGCGTTTCATCGAAGCTGTTGGTCATATTCAAATAAAAGGTGCTAGGGAGATAGAGCGTATGTGTGAGTACGGGAGGAAGAAAAAAAAAGGGTAAAACGAAAAAACTGTAGTGCCAATTTCTCTTGACGTTGTTTTTACTCCAGCTTTACCTTTTTTTTTTTATATCAACTCGCGATTCGGGCTCTATGAGCATCGAACCATCGAAAATTCAGCAGCGTAACTTTCGACGCCTTCTCATTCATCAGTCTTTTCCCTCTCGTTGTATGACCAAGCGCTACTCAAACATGTGTGTTTTCATTTACGCTAATGGAGCAGACTGACGGCTGAAAAAAACTCATCACTTCAAATCCTTTGTTCCGCTCTTTCGTCGAGCTCCAACATTATCGAGTACAAAAACTCATTGTCGTCACAATGAGCCTCAATGTTGAATAACAATTTATAAATTTATCAAATATGCTGAATAATATTTTTTCAACTTTTTTTTTCAAAATTTTCTACAATAAATTTTAACTAACGATACAAATTAATTGATTTTATAATCAAAGTGACAAATTAGAGTTTGAAAAATCATTAACTTCCGGATACTTTTGAACGAGAGAGAACAAAATCATTCTAGAGCCGCAGAAAGTCAAAATCGAAAGCTCCGTGTGTGCTTTATACTTTCATAGAATCTGCGTTGTACCTGGCACCTCAAAACGGCACTCGTCAAACGGTTTGCTGCTGTACACAAAGAGAGAGAAAGAGAGAGAGAGAGAGAGAGAAACACGTCATATATTCTCCTCCCAGTGTAAGGGGGATTCTCAATATCCGCGCATCCGTTCGTTCTCGATATTCATCGGGATCTGTGGATGATAGGGAGGATAACCCGTCCAGCGCGATCGCCATTCGCTTTGTGACCGATTGGCGTTCTTTTCCCCCCTCCTTTCTGCCATCGTTTTTTGTATTTTATTTTCTAACTCGAATGAGGGTTTTTTCTCCTTGTGACTGTTGGATTCATCGGATAAAAAGAGGCATAGTCCGAGCTGTTCAAAATAATATAGATCGATCGATACTTATATACTATATATATATATATGTATGTGTGTGCACATGTGACGTCGACGATACACAAATCCGGGTTATCGGTTCACTGAATGTACTACAACGTTATTGCGGCATTTGTCCTCCCTCTTTCAACTACCGGGAAAACTATGGGTGCAGATTTCTATTCACTTTGTCATGCATATATATATTTTATATCCATTGCCAATCTATATATGTGCATCGTATTAAATATAAAGGGCATAGCGAGAAAAAAGAAAAGTCAATTTAAGGGCTAATTTTCGGCCTATCTTAATTTTTAAAGGAAACGAAAAAATGATTTTTAAAGAGTGAATTTTATTTCAAGTAGTAGCGAAGAAATTCATTGTTTTTCATTTTCGAAAAAAGCGATTTTCAGCAAGAAATATCTCAATTTCTTGTTGAATTTTTTAGAATTTTTAGATTTTTTCTTTAAAATTGTTTCTTTAAAATGCGAAAGAACATTTTTAATATATGTAACAAAAAAAATTGTGACTATGTTTTTAGGCTAAAACTGAGGTGGGCGAAAAAATAGCTTTGCAGGTCCTCCTTTAATAGTATCAAACATATTGTCGCAATGCGTTATGAAATCCTGGTGAATAGCCGCATTGCGTTTGCGTATATAGCGATAATTGAATATCTTCCATTCTCGACGTTCCCGCGTTATAAAGAATACGAAGAAAGTTATGCCGAGGTATAAAAGCTCCCCTTGGAGTGTAAGAGCGGATCGCAAAAATTCTATTCGAGTCTCTGGATATACGACTTTCTTGATTCTCGCTCCACGTTTATGGATTCGTGTACGTGTGTGTATATAATGTGCCACAATACGTGTGACAATAAGATATAAAGCGTAAATAGCGGTGGAAGAAAATTGCTGCAATTTCTTGTTTACTATAGCAATGAAAAAAAAAATGTGTGTACATTTTCTTAGTCATTTATACTTCACATTTAGTTTGTTTTTCCTGTATACACTCGTGGCTCTCAGTGATTATAATAATGTCAATAATACACTGTGTACTCTTATATTTCCTCTGCTTGTTATTTCACCATAGTTTTTTTCACAACTCAAGAACCGAGAGTTGGAAACTGCGGTGGGAAACGAGAAGTATCCTTCCGACGTACCTACTGTCCACTGTGGCAGTAGTGAGAGTCCGCGTATAGTCAGCCCCAGCAGAAACGCGGTCTTACGATTTGTTTGTATATGTATTTCTTTGTGTGTCCATTCTTTTGGATATACGGTAGATTTAACTATACGTATATGTTGTATATACACACCTCCGGTAGCATGCGCTTCTCTCTTGCGCTTTCCCGCTTTTCGTCTCGGTACTTCCTCGTGATGTAATAAATATACATCCGGCAAGGACCATTTGTTTTCTTGCATTGTTTTATGGCACTAGGCGTGGAAGGACCGAACAAGACCATCCGTCTTTCCGGCAGTTTTTCTTAACACTTATAACAGCTCGGCAAAGAAGAGTGAGCGAGAATGAGAGGGACAGAAAAGGCAGGAAGAGCGTTACGGGTCGCGGTCGGGGAGAAGAAGCTTTATGACCCTTTCACAAGAGACGCGAGTGATACTTCTCGAGTTTAGCAACTTTTGGCGAATATACGGTGATGAAAGAGCGAAAGAGAAAATAAGAGAGAATATGTCGTATGTCGAAATTTACCAGCATTTGAAGCATCCCGATGTCCCGCTACATATATACATCCAACTTTTCTACTATTATCAAGTTATACCTCATCTTTCTCTTACTCGCTCTCTTTTATTCCCTCTCTTCCTCTCCTTTATTCCCTTACTTTTGAAACATCCATGCTCGATCTCTTCGGAGCCTGATATAATGGCATGTCGGATTTTCAAAACGTGACGTTCGCTCGGATATTGAATTTATAATACGAGATAATAATACTTTCAAAAACGACGATGGTGGCTATGGAAACCACATATCGTATCGTCACCATTTTATTTATTTTCATATTAAATTATTTTCATTATTTATTAATTTTTATCCAAGAATTATTATAAAAATAACTTCATAATTTTTCAATACACAATGGTGAACGTTCATTAAATTGTTTGAATAAATTTAATATTTAATGACGATAAATCATGCATGAATATAAATTGAAGTGATTTATTTTTTTACAAGTATAAGAACTGCGTTTCGTCGACAAATTCGTAACATTGAAATTGATATTTTTAAGGGTCGTATTGATTTATCTGTGTGTATAACGAGAGTCTTGAAAGCTCTAAAATAGTAGAGATGAATTTAAGTTTTTATTGGGAAGGAGAAACTTAGCAACTAATTTCGAAAAATCACTCGAACTCGGTTGGTATCTCAACGAAGGTCTGGGCATCGCGAAGCTTCGGAAAAGCTAAGATACAGGAAAGTGTTGGAAACTAATTTTTTAAGATTTCGAACGTTCTGGTTCGCCGGATTGCTACACCTGGGGGTCTTATTGAGAGAAGATGGATCTTTTCCTCCGTGTTGCTCTTATTCATTAGTTTCTGACTTATTTATATACAATGTATATATGTTTGACGTGTGTATCAGTGAGAGTGTAAAAACTTGGATTGGAAGAAGCGTTCTCGAAAACATTCGACTGATAGCGCGAGTCACGGTTTGGAAATAGCCTCTTAAAATTTAACTGTTACAAGGGAAAGTTTCAAGATGTTGAAACACGGGGGAGATAAATTGAAAATTTAACAGCCGCTAGTACCCATAAATGTACATATTTGACGAATAAAACTTCGAGTTTATATAAAAGCTATTAATGAATTTGTTCATTAATGATTTCAACGTGAATAAAAAAAAAGAGAAGAAGAAGAAGAAGTCTCTCGAATAAAATCCGTTTAAATCGAATTGAATTGATTAGGGAGACGATTCAGCGATACACGTCAAATTTGAATGAGCTCATTATGCAAATAAAACTGACCCATTTCTGTCATTGGGCTCATAGATTTTCGCGATAGGATGCCCGATGTAGGAATGCGTGAAATAAAATGGAGGATGGAGATGAAAGGAGGTCGAGAGGGATGCAAAACTCGATGGATGGATCTTGGGGATGGGTATAGAGAAGAGAGCTGGGATGGACCCTAACAGCTTCTGCCGATGTAGCGCTTGTATGGATAAGGAGAAACCTTCGCTAATAAGGGAGGCAGGGACTATAATTATATAAATATATCTCGCTATGTACATAGATATACATATATATATATATTTCTCAACGCGAATACTTGATCAAAGCCAGTTCGTCGTTACCCTCCAGTGCTTAATTGCCGGATTAAAGCTCTGCACTCTGGCTGTCATTACTAGCGTCTAAGACTCGTTTGTCGTCGATCCATCTCTTTGCAGACCTGCAGATATTCGTCACCATATACATGCGACAGTTATGTATGTATGAATAGAATGGGTATGGAAGACGTGAGGTTTACTGAGGGCTCAGAGAGAGAGAGAGAGAGAGGCAGACAAAGAAAACCCACCAGACTTGACAATGAGAACGTGACTTTTGTCTCCGACCCGTAATGTTGAACGACGACATCGAGCCATCCTCACGTACTGCCATGGTTTCCCGAGGCGTTTTTGAGGCCTTCATAACCCTATGCGTTGTTTAATTCCGCACTTTCACATTAACCTCTCTTGTCTTCCCACGAAACTAAAATATCAAACCGCCCGTCGCCGGGTATGCATTGTAATAAAGAGGCTTTCCTGATTCATTAATATTTTCAAAGGATGTGTGTGTGTGTGTGTGTGTGTATGTATGTGCGGAATGAATATGTATCGAAAATATAATATCCTATACATATAACGCCTCTCACTCTTCATTTGGTGCGTGTTCTATAGAATAGAAATTTCAACATAATGGCTTATCACCGTATATATTTTCTCTTCTCTAATATTTATATCCAAGATTACTATCGGCTGAGTGTCATATCGTGTTAATAAGCTCTTTGACTTTTAGGTGGTTCATATTCGCCGCAACTCGGTAATGAAACGTCGGCGAGATATAGGCATGGGAATACGTATAGGCATATTTACATATAACGTTAGTGTATTGAGTATAGGACAGATAAGGTTGGGAAAATTTGACTGTGTAACACATACGCGCTAATTACCCCATCAACCAAGGAAAGCGTGTGTGCTCTCGTGTAATCACCAAAGCGACACACACACACACACACACACATACACACGGGAGCGGCATCACATATAACGACAAAACTTTCGGATGCTCATCCTCCCCGAACTTTCGGCCTTCTCATGCAGGCCCTTAACACGTCGTGTACGCGATGCCTAAAACTTGATATCAACCGGGGAAACCCGAAACTAACCGTAAAATCGTGTTAAAGAAGAAGAAGAAGAAAAAAAAATGTGAATTTATCGCAGAGCGCCGGAAATAATTTCATTTCGTGGCCTAATTGTCGACGTGTGTTCTCGAATCTCGCCTTACGATATGTATTATCCTCCCATTCGTGAATCGAGAAAATAATATACGCAAGGGTTTTCAATAACATCCCACCTGTCCCACAATGCATAATTCATAAGCCACCTTCTGTAAATTGAGAGTATTACGCGTCGGGAGAAACGGTTCGAGACGGTCGGACGGTGTGTGGTCGTTCGCATAATTTCACGTAGCAAAACCGCGGACTATATATATACCTCTGTATATCACGAGAATCGACTTGATGGTCGAGAGTTTCTGTATATCCGACTCCAAAGTAACGTGTATAATACACGTGTGTGTATGTAGGTGTGTTATACATATCGACCTATATCATCTACAAACGCGTAAATCTCGTTTTTATTATCCGCACCACTAAAATGAATATATAACGTATAAAAGCGTCGGATGAATCTACATACACTCGTTTGAATATATATGTATATATCCCTGACACAAGCCATTGAATTTCAATATATCTCGTGGTATATGCGAAGAGTCGATCTATAGGTTCGACGTTTCGTCATTGAATATCGCGCATGAAATGATTTTTTTTTCTTCTTCACATTCGCATAAAGCTTTTGCGTATGAAAAATGGAACAAAAAAAATGTATGTCGCGTCGTTGAAACTTTGAAAATTGTAGAAAAAAAAAAAAACAAGTTCTACCAAGGAAACATAATGCGCGCGCGGGAACTTTAAATTGTTCAACGTTTAAATACTTCAGTCAGTGCGCGCCGCGACACTCGACGATAAATTACTACGTTCACGAGGACGTCATCGTGCTCTGGTGATAATGAGAGACCGAAGAATAAGTGGCTTGTTGGCCCCGTCTCTCTGTGGCCCTTTAAGAATAAAGTTCGGCTGACCTCCTCTCTCTTTCTCTCTCTCTCTTTCTCTCTCTTTCTCATCTACCAACACACTGTGTATGTGTTGTTCCTCCAACACGCTCTCACAAGTGGCGCGCGGCTTCGTATTTCCTCCTTTCAGCATTTTTTAACGTGAAAACGCCATGCCATAAAACCCCACGTCTATATGTAGGGCTAGACATTCATGTATATGAGCTCCTGCGCGCTCTAACCGCGGAAGTGCAACAATGACCATTGTGCGCAGTAAGAGAAGAGACCTTTATTCCTAAAGCTTAGCCGCCATCTTTCTAACCCATATTGCCTTTCTTCTGTACTAGTGCCACGAAAATTTCTGTTTCAAAAAAATCTTTCTCAAATGTGCACGCAATAGACTTGTACCTTTAAGAGGATAAATACATTTAAATCCGCGATTTTTGGTATTTCTATGAAGTTTTTTCAAAGAATAATTCATTTTATATTTTTTTGAAAATTGACATATGATTTATTCGTCTTTTTAACTGTTACGAAATTTTGAATGAATTTTTTCTTGAATAATAAACATTTTTTTCTGAAATGAATTTTGTTTTTCTTGAATAATTCATTTTTTATACATTATTATATTTATTATAATTACTAGTAACCCAATAATCAATTTGCAAAAACTTTTCTTAATCAACTTGAGTCCGCAAATGATTTTGTATGTGAGAAAAAACTGAAAAACAATTTTTCGATTTTAGCGTTACGACAGAGCTACCTTAAGCGAGGAAATACGTAATACGGCATATAATCGTGGGAGCTGAAACGACGTCGATCGATTAAGTTCTTTGAAGTGAAATCTTTTAATGACCTCATACGCGCCGAAGGTACGTAAAAGCATCAAAGAACCACTTTGAAATTTTCTCAATGAAAAAAAAAAAAAAAATCTGTTTTGATCAGTGTGCTCTGGTGAATCGTCGGTACTTTCGCTTCTTTGCTCTCAAGCTCGCTGTCAATCCGCAGTAAATACTTTGAGTCGCGAGCTTTAAGACGTTTGGAGATTCAACTGGAAAGACAGGTGAATATATTTTCTGCTATAAATATATGTCGTGCACTTTCATATCGTGCGCAAAAGCCTCGAAAGTATAATTCGAGGGAATCATATCACGAGTGTGCGCGAGGTAGAAGATACTCTGTGTTTGCGTCGATGTGGGACAGTATCGGAGTACATGCACTCGATGTAAATCTGCATCGAAAAATGAGAGTCTCGAGTACGTTTGAAAGTCGACGTGGCACTGAAATCAAGTTTTCTTTCGCGCACTTATTCCAGAGTGCTGGGAACGTACGGGGATGACGTCTGTTAGATTTTGCACAAAAGGCATCCAGGGATGGAATCGATCATGCTGTATAGTGTATATATGCAGCGTATACATTGTAAACGTATGCGGATTCACATCTCGCAGTGTGTATTGGTATATATGGAGCTCATGCATGCACACGTCCCTCCTGATCTCATAAACATCCCCCCTCCCGCCTCTCAGTGAGCTTTAGCCTCCCTCGACCCTCGACAAAAAGTAAATTTCAGTCGGTGCACTAACTCCGCCATACGGACACGCTCGTTCAACCCTGTAAACTTCAGCATGCAGCCTTCGACCCCGACGTGTCGTTGTCGTTGAAAATCGCATAAATAATTTTCACGTCTAGGGGTTGGATTTTCTCAGTCGTTTACCGGCGTTTCTCCTCGCACGGCTGCACATTTGTTGCACCGAATGGCAGGTCCTTCGACACGTTGCATTTGTTTGACTGAGTTAATGCCATTTTGTTTCATCTTTGTTCATATATAGCTACGATCATTTATAAAATGCATGGCATCAATGGTGTAGATAATATTTTTTTCCGAACTAAAAAAGATACTGGTAAATAATAATAGTATAGTACAATAAATAATAATATAGTATTACACGATAAGGGTACAAAGTTTGAGATTCCAGCGCTACAGAAAATCTTCGGAAAATTTTACCGTAGTGGCGGGGCGATTCGCCTGTGGGAAAGTTTTAAGGTTGGCATTAAAGCCGAAAGCAGCAGTAAGCTCGATGGCACGAAACGCCGACGCTTATTCCTCACGGCTCTTCTTGGTGGCCGCTCTCGTCTTCTTTTCGTACTGTCACACGCGCTGGAAAAGCTTCCATAGATAGCGCGAATAAGCTTCGTATAAGAGAATCGCGTGATCTAGATTCATCGCTGGCCATCCAGTTACGGATTATGTCGTAAAAGCTTGCGTAAGGGCATTCCAACAATGAGACGCCTGCCTCTGAGCTTGCAAGACTGAGAAAGAAAGCCAGAGAATGAAAGCGAAATGAGGGTGGATCGTGAGTGCTTAATATGCCAAGAGAGTCATCAGGAAACATAAATGTATCCTCTCTTATACTCTGCTGCGAAAATCTGCGAGCTTGCGAAACCGCTTCCAGCCACTAATTGCCGTACAATAACAAGTGAGCTTTCACGCTCTCTCTCTTTCTCTTCTTCTTGAGTTCTGCACTGCTTCTGAATCTCCATGGCACTTATTCTGGGTCACATTTTTCGTAAGCTGGGAGATAAATTGTCCAAGATCCTCTTTTGGCAACTTCCCACTGTAACCGCAAGCAATATATAATGTTGAATAATTTGAGAGAGAATTTAATTAATATACCGATTTAAGGAAGCCGTGGAAGATGGAATCTTTGAATAAATAATGGCCAGGATTCACTCGAGCGATCAAGAAATATTACACAAGGATGTTTGTTCATTACTAAATCTCGCTCAATCTCAATATCATGTTACATTTAACTGTTCGTATGAAATTACGTCAACAAATCCATTGAGATTATATTGGCTTTAACTCTTTGACGTTGGGACCACGTAGAATAGAAAGTAAAAATTTCGTGGCACGAATGCCGCGAGCTTACTTAGTGTGTTATTGGAAAACTTTTTAGGAATGCGGCACAAATAATTATCGCGATATATAGGCTCGAGCTGAAACTTCGAACGAGGCTAGAGATAAATTTAGAGAGGATGTAAGCTACAATTACAAGCTTATCCTAAAGTATTTTGATATTATTTATTTAGCTGGTATGAACATTTTAGAAAAAAAGAGAAATTTGGAAAAACTTGAACTTTTAAGTAAACAAATATAATTGGTTTCTCGGGATTTCAGTGGTGGAATTCAACTGTGGGAAGAGAAAAATTGATTCGCGAGGAAAATACTGGTGCCCGAAAGCTCCAACGAATTGTTTGGGTTTTAGGGGAAGATTCATAACAATCGTTATAAATTCGATACTATCTCATGGTCGTATGAGGATAAAATCTCATATTGGGAAAACTATAGATTAGACGATTTTAGTATAAAGCGCGAGTGTGTGCTCGAGCGTAAAGCGCGATGATGTGTATTGCGGAAGATAAATCCGTTGGCAAAACGTAAATGGAAGTATCCGTTGGCATACGCAGCCCACTATGGCAAAGCTTTACGGGCGATATATTTCATCAGACTGAGTGGACGTCTAGCACCGCGAGACCGAATAAACAATCTCACCAAATGTACGTGACGTTTATACGCGTATTTGTACTTGGCATTATGAGAAAATTTCTCCTTCCTCTCTATCTCTCTCTCTCTCTCTCCCTCTCTTTCTATCATTCTCTCTCTGATTTCCATAAAATTATACTGTAATGATACAATTAATAGAGGTAATGTATTTTTGATGTTATTTCATTAATTTTTTTATACCGACATCAAATTTTCGTATTCGAACAATAAATGCTATTGATAAAATAAAAAATCAATGACTCCCGAATGTTAATGATATACCAGCTGTGTATACTCACATAATACATCGATGAAATAGATACACACGATATAATTGGTTATAATTAAATCATTTGACTTCCACTGCAGATTTTTCGCATATCATTAATCTGTGTACCCGCGACACAGTTATTTCAACGATCAATGTTAATTTCTGTTACGTTAACCTCTAATTAGCGCGTCATTTAACGGTTTATCCTCCATCTGGTCGTTAATGAATTGTTACTTTAACACGGTTATACGAGTGATTCAAATTTATTCAGTAATTTGTAAATCGCATGTTACAGAGGTGCATTCATACTTCTTTTATCTTTCTTATAATGATTGCTGTATTCACATTTCTGTTCATCCATTAAGTATGAATGATTGTATTTTGGAGTTAGAGACTCGAAAGCTCAAGCTAATGATTCGCTAACGATAATTATGAATTTTAATATATAATCGTTCAATATTATTTTCCAGCACATTGTCAATCATTTTGAAATGCTGTGGTCCATAGAATTTAAATTATATGGAACTCATCACAGACAAATAAAATCTCACTCTCTCTCTCTCTCTCTATATATATATCTA
>JABMBV010017750.1:0-16898 GCA_018906735.1 Mesochorus sp. PSUC_FEM 10030011
TTCATATATTTATACAAATTTATATATACACAGAGAAGGAAAGGCTCAAATCGACGACGCTCAGATATTTGGAATTTATACCAACGTACACACGTTTGCCACCCTGTTTCAATGGCCAAACTCTCGCTTGTGATATGCGCCCCCGCATAATGTATATATAGACATTTCAGTTCTAGATTTTTTTTTACTTTTTTCCCCACTAAAAAAAAATAGATTCAGCTTCAGATTTTTCAACAATTCGGAACAAAAATTTTTGTCTCTCGAGCACAGCGTCAAGGGTAGTGATATTTGTTGCGGAATTTTTTTTTTTTTTTTTTTTACGGAATATACTAAAGAGATTCTTGATGGTTTTACAAAATGAAGTATTTTTTTTTCGTAATCTTTCTGCAAAATTTCTATCTAATTTGTCAAGTATCAAAAAAAAGATGATAATTTTTCAAAGACTACTTTTTTATACTAGTTCTTACGAAGAAGAAAAAATGAATCTAAGTTCGAATTTTGAAAATTGAAAATGGCGGATGCACAATGACGGCCATAAAATAAAAATAGAATTAAATTCTACTGAATATTTTATCTTTATGGCCGCCATATTGAATCCCTTATTTTTAATTCCGAGATATAATAACTAAATAATAAAGTTTCGGTGTGAAATCAGAAAGTTAATCAGAAAAAAAATGTTGAAAATAAGCTAATGAAATATCTCTGGATGCATCAATGAATTAGAAAATGATTGGTTAAAATACGAGGGCGTAAATCCAATTTCTATGTACTTGGAAGATATGTCAAATTGAATTTTCGTTCTTTTCCATATTCCCCGAGTATGGATACTATCTTCGAGGATTTACTTGTCTAACGCGATTCGTGGTCGGGGGGAGGTCGAGTCGAATGTATGTTATATCCTCCCTCGGTGTAAGGATCCGGGAGTCAGAGGCGACGTTGTGGGGTTGGGGAGAGTTGACGAGAGGATATCGGGACGTTCCGCCGGTAATGCGAGGATCGTGGATCACACGCATCGTCGGATTTAGTGCGTTATAAATCGGCGGGGCTTGTTGTGGCGCCTTTTCCTTTCTCAAACACACATAGAGACACACTGTATAACGAATATCGGAGTCCCGGTCGTTTCGCTGATATTTCACATAGCCGAGAAAACGAGGATATACCTTTACGTCCTCGTGAAAATCGATCGTCACGGATCTCGGAATTTCCATTTCTATTCCCCATGACGAACGTTTAGGACCCACATTTATTCCTTCCTTTCAATGTTCCACGAGAGTCAACTATCCCATATCCCCGAATGTGTATAAATCTCCCCCCCCCTCTCTCTTTCTCTTTTTCTGATCTAAATCAATTAATTTCATTAGAGCCCGAAATTGTTCTCCTTATATTAATTTGGCTAAGGCCGTTGCTGATTGATCTTAAAGTATTTCAAAAATTTTTCAATACAATGCAAATTAAGTTAGTAAGTTCTTACGGTCACATTATTATTTAGTTTATGCTCTGCGTGTGTGATACTCGATTTACTCTTTTATTTACTCTTTTAATTACGATATTACGATATTATTTCAAGTGTGCATAATTTCTCATAATTAACACTGACTTTTTACCGGAGTCCTACAATCCTACATGATTCTTTTTTTCTTATTTATAAGTGCGTAGGTAAGAGGACAATTTTATGAATATGTTAAAATTGAATTTTTGGATTTTATAAGCTATATTATACATGAAAATAAGCTTTTAATGAGTTCCAAAAAAATTAGGAAGGAAAAATAATCAATAGTTTATATTTTATTACATTATTTGACGTTAGGGTCTAATTATAGCAAGCAAGTGATATTAGAGAAATGTGACAAAGTAAGGATTACAATTTTTCTTTGAAATTTTGAATTCATTATATTAAAAAAAAATTAGAACGCATTATATTTTTATTATTTTTCATTTAATTTGTCTTAAAGATTTTTTTTCGAATAAATATCCTTTTCTCTCTTTGTCAAAAAATTGTACTGTATTTGCCTAATAATGTAATCACAATTAATTAATTCATATAATGAGGATAGTTGTTATTCCTGGATAGAGTAATCGTTGAACGCCTCATCAATCTGCAGATGCAAAGTCCCAGACCACTTTAATCTTGCTGCACTTCAGCCTGACCTCCTTCGAACCGATAAATCGCTAATTTTACAAATTCTTTCAGAATTCCAAGATTTTCTGATCGTAGCAAAAATATAAAAATTGGGAGAAAATGGTCCATATTTTCATTCATCTCATACAGAAATAGAGATAGAGAGAGAGATTTCGTGATTTTTTTTTATATTCGATATATTATTGACACGAAACAAACTTTGATACGAACTTTACAATTATTCGATTATCGGACATATTGGTTAGGATAGTAGATCAGGCACCTGTCGATGAAACGTGAGAACTCGATTGGAAAGGGACGCACACATAAACCATGTCGGGAGCATATTATTCCTCTCGGAATATCAGGAATACCAAATCGATCCTCATGAAAATCCTACCGAGTCTCGGTGTGCCCAGCAGAGAGTATTCCCGGTTACGCCACAGTCGAAGTTTTAATCACTATCGACTTGGTCCTGGATGTACAACTCGTACAGCGTATGCTTCGCTCTCCTCCCTCCCCAACCCCCCCTCTCTCTCTTGCTTTCTCTTGCTGCGATCGTCCAAGAGAGCTTCACTGTATTATATTCTCCGTCCGATTCTCTCTCCGTCTCTCTCGGTCTGCTTGCTCATCCCTCAGGACCATGAGATTCACAGTGCACTCGCAACATTATATATACACAACTCATCCATCCCGTATCTGTTTATTATTAAGATGTAAACTTCTCTCGTTGGATTGTCTCTGCGAACAGTGCAACATTCTCCCTGTGTGTATCTCTCTCTCTCTCTCTCTTTCTTTCTCTCACTCTCTCTCTCTCTCTCTTCGTCTCTGTTTTACACAAGCCAGACTTTTAGCCACCATCTTTGTCACGCAGTCTAGTGAGCTCAAACTATCTTTCATGCCACACACCTCCATTTTCGTTGTCACGATACCATTCCCCAAGATCCCGCATGTATCCTCATTCTCCACATTTTATGTAATTGCCTAAAATCAACCCACAGCTCCTTTCCCACTATTTATAGTGTAAATAATATAGATACATTACAAAAAAAAAAAATTAGTTATGTGTTGATTCACAAACGCTGGAAGTGAGTGAAAAAATTGTATTTATTTATTACATTGTTATAAGAATATTATATCCAAATTTCATCCAATTCTCCATGTGTTGATTTTATAGATCACTACTCCCTTGTAATAAATCGAATCAATTTATAATTTTAGTGAAATACATGGTATAAGACGAAAAAAATACGTTACAAAAAATATATATATGCAAATATAAATATTTGCAATTGATCGTATTATGAATTATTATGTCATAATTGTAACATAATTTAATACATTGAGAATGTAAATAAATAATAAAATCACATATATATTTCAGAAGATTATACAAAAATATACAATATAATACGTATAATTAAAAATGCAAAAAAAAAAAGAATTAATTTCTGAAATTTTCAACCCCAAACGTTTATCGAAAAAAATAATAAATGAAGTAAGAAACGATATTTTGAATTATTTTGTGTTTCAGGTACGTATAAACATCGATCCTTCATATCGGCTCGCTTCATTGTATTTGCCAGATAATATTTTTCCATCGCAACACTTCGTTAACGCTGGTGAGTGATAGCCCCAGAAATGGAGTCTTTCGCATTGACGTTGTATTTGAGAAAAAAAAAAAAGATTATTGGTAATCGATGTATGGGCGCTGGTTTAGCCTAGGGGATTAATTGATATCGAAAGCCAGAGTCAGAGTCCGGATAACTAATGTATATATAACGAGCGAAGAGAAAAGTTTTGAGTCTGTATATAAAACGCGCGGGAATAGCTGGAGAGGATCTCGTCGTGGTTACATAGAAAATGTACAGGTACCTCGTGATCCGACGGTCGAGAGTTGGCCTGACCACTCTTGATCCTGAGTAGCAATTAAACATTGAGCTAATGTGCTTTTCCATTCAGAAAATTGGATATTTCAAGCACTCTATAGCACATAACTGAGAGTGTTTTCCACAGCGTACCACACAACCATCATACCAGGAGCTAGCCCGATATTCTTCGGGCGCCGAAGCTCACCAGTCTCGTCGTAGGATATAACGGATTAATAGAATTTTCGATGGGTAAAACGCTGCGAGATTCGAGAGAAAAGGAGAAGCAGGGCGATTGCGTCTGCTCAACCGATTCACTCCGTCGATTTCTCTCCACTCGTTTTGTTCGCACCGGTATAAAAACCCCCCTGCAATACCAGAATTCTCCAACCACTAATTTATCAATCGTTTCCTCATTCTCCATTCTTCATTTTTCACTTTTTTTTTCTCATTTTTATTTTTATATTTACGTCGTATAAACGTCGAATAGGTGAATGTTCAATATCCATTGAAAATTCATTTTTATCATTTTTTATTTGTTGATAACCGTGTCGTGAATATCCTCGTGTTTGTTCTACAATTAATTGGTATAAGAATTCGGTCGCGTGTTCAAACTTTTATCAAAATACTTTTTTATTAGCGTTCTCCAGTTTTTCCGTTATTAAAAAAAAAAATTATACCATTTACATATTATTTCATTTAATCATTTAAACCATAGGTTATAATATCGTTGCAGTTGGAATTAACTTTTTATAGAATCCTAATAAACAAGAATGATTAAAAATAAGCAAATAGATGATTAGTAAATAAAAAATAAATACTATAGTCAACAAATAATAGTTAATGAAGCAACAAATGTAGTTGATTAAACCAATTTTCAGTTCAATAAAAATCGAATCTATTGATCTAATTAGTAAACCAGCCCATATCTGGTTGGTTCAATATGTTTTTTTTTCTCAATTTACAACTAAACAATTTATTGATTTTTGTTCCTTCTTTTTTTTTTACAAGTACCAATAAGTGTATTTATAAATGTGCACACGTGTGTATGTGTGTGTGTGTGTCCTTGCAACATGGTAGTCCAGCGAAGCACACGAGGTCGAGATGCACGGCGACTAGCGGTGAGTGGCCGGTCTTCTCTACGGTTGCTCGCAAACTTTGATATTTCGTAATTCCATTGCTCCTCGCAATTAGGGCCGGTAATTACCATAACCATTAGCGAGTCGTGTGGTGGGGTAGGTTTGCTCGTACGGTTTGAGGACTAAGCAAGCAAGCAAGCAAGCACGAGGAAGAGAGAGAGAGAGAGAGATGGAGAAATAGAGAGAGAGAGAGAGAGAGAGAGAGAGAGAGAGAGAGAGAGAGAGAGAAAGAGGAGGAAAGGGAATGGCATAGGAGACGGTGGTAGGTGCGTTGGAAAGCTCTGCTGATGCAGAGGGAAATGTTGGCTAGAGCAGACCTAGGCTATACTCGACTGCTCCCGGTTCTCCCGGTGCTCCTGTATGCCACTGCTGCTTTTAGAAAGCAGGCGGAAACTAAAGCGGACACTCGGAGGAGCGTGAGAGAGAGAAAGAGAGATTTATATATACTATATATAGAGAGAGAGAGAGACAGAGGTAGAGAAGCGCGCACGGGTGTTCCGGACATAAATACTGGTGGTCAGAGCTGGCCGGGGCCGCGCGGAAACTCCGTGAGAGTAGGAAAGCTTCGTCGTTGAACGGTTGCCTGCTCGGCCGGGCCCCCCCCCCTGCCCCTCCGGACACACGCCATCGTACCGGGCTATCCTGGCGTTCTCCTGCGGACCGGACACACAATCACGAAGTTTCCTGAGGAATGCGACCGCGTCGAATTTCTTAGGTGGTCGAATTAAACTCGTTCCGGCGTCTGGCTCGGACGTTACACACCCAGTTCGCCCTCGCCTCCGGCGCGCAACCATTCTCTCTCTCTCTCTCTCTCTCTCTTTATCTCTCCCACCCTTTCCCTTATAAGAAACACCAGAAGCTTCCACAGCAACGGAACCAATAATATTTCGTCCGATGTCGCGCAGGGTATATATGGCGCAAGGAATGGAATTGAGCCATGTTAAGTTACTTGGAAAATGTATCCTTCTTGGTTCCATTCTGAGATCTCCTGGAATGGCACATTTTCGGGTTCAGAAGGGATGACCTATCCTTGAAGATTTTTTTTCGATGGAATGAGGAATTTATTGATAAGAAAAAAACTAGGTCTGTGTTGATTCACACACGCTGGAAGTGAATACTTCTTGAAATTTTGGTGATTTAACAAATTACATCAATAGAAGAAGACTCTACGAAGGCATATCTGTTTTTCTATTGTTAATTTAAGAAGAATTTTCAATTGGGCTGATAGAAATAACATTTCAAGGAGTGTTGAGGAGATAAACAAGTTTTAAGTACTGGTTACATTATAAAATGTGCAAAAATATTGAAAAAGTACAGTGCTGGTGAAGTTGACCTGACCAGTTATTGTATGAAGACGTCATACATTAATCTTTCACCACAAAAACTGTTCTGTATTTTTATTTTCCACATAACAGAGATTGTGCAGATTTTATTATTCATTAATTATCGTTGATCAACATTTTGAAAATATCGTGTTTCACTATATGCAGCCATTCAGGAACTTGCAATGCCTGAGAAATTTTTAATTCTGCCACCAAATTTCATATCGTTTTATGTCAAATCGCATTAGGTGGCGCTACGGTACTCTTCTCTTAGTTTCTCCTATACAAACCAATACATGCATTCCTAGGCTTCCTATTGGATAGCCCATAATTTCTCTTGCTCACCATTGGTCCTTCCCTCTTATGGTCGTTTCTTAAATTACATTCTTTTGGATATTTAACGCACGCGGAATTCTCCCGCATCGTATAAGAAGTATTCACTTCAAAAACAGAACGAAACTTTAAAAAGGGAGAAGGAGATCGATGGATGAAAATTGACAGATTTTCCCTTTTTTGTTTTTTCATAATTGTGTTTTTTTTTTCCTTTTTTTTCATGGTGAAACTTTCGATCTGGTGGGGGAGCCGGTGCCTGTCTGATATTATTACCGGTAGAATTGTCAAGTTGGAGAACGTTGCTAGGCTACGGTTAAAATGGTCTCGCGTCCGGTGCAATGCATCCGCAAGGATTGCCTGATTCAGGAACCATTCGCTGTATGTATACAGTAAATATATATATATATACACGTGTTTCTTGCAGAAAAGCTCGTGCTGCTGCGATCCCTCTGTATCTATATATCCTTTTCTCCCGCACTATCCTATCTATCCATCCGGTACGCTGTTTTCCGCTCTGGCTGGTGTAGAAGCAGCGATGCTCCTGTTATATAGCGCGGGTAGAAACTACGGCAAGGGGTTGGAAAAGCACAACTCCCATCGTAGCCTCCCCCGTCTCTATATATTTCTCTGCGTCTCTAGTTCGCAAGCTCGTCCCTTGGTCAGCGTCCCGACGCGCCCTGTACGGACGTACGTAGCGTGACGGCTCGAGTTGTGGGCCCGTGGGTGTAATAGATTCGAACTCTCTCAGGAAACGCGTGTGCTATCCTCCTTTTCCTCCTCCTCCTCCTTCTCCTCCTCCTCCCTTCTCTTACGTGTCTCTTCTCCTATATACTAAACTCTCGCGAAACTTTTCTGTCCTAGAAAGCTTCGTACAGCAGCAACCGTCAGTCTCTTTTCTATACCCGGTAATGCGAAACGTTTATATATTAATGTTAAAATCATTACGTTTCAGGATTTTGTAATTTTCTTGTATTTATTTGGAAATTCAGCTTTGGATTGTTACATCTGGCTTGCTACCGAAAAAGAGGTGTTTTGGTGTTTTTTTTTTGAGGAAAATATGGGTACAGATTTTTAACTTTTTTTTATAATAAAGGTTATGATTTCAGGTATCTTTGATAATTTTTTTTAGGAAATATTTATAAATGATGGAAATATAGTAAATTGCACAGATCACTGGGAAGAAATTATTGAAAATTATATAAAAACCAAAAGAAATTAGTTTTATTTTTTATCTCAAAAATACATATCTTAGAGATTTGACAGAACTGCTTTTTCAGGCGATAAGAAAAAAAAGTAGGAAAACGAGGATTTACAAGGTTGTTTAATCACTAGCGATAGTTAATAAGGAATTTTTCTAAAAATTAGCATACACCGATTTTTTAAGATTAAAAAAAGGGGTTAGGGGTTAACCCTTCGCAGCACATACATTTTTTAGGTGGAGGATTGACTATGAAATTTGGTATACGTGGGTTTTTTTTTAATGCTAACGTGATCTTAACTTATAAAATCACAAAAAAGTTGTACGACAAATTATTGAAATTTGATCATGACAATATTTGTTTAGATTTCTTTGGGTTAATATCTATTGATAAGCGCCCTTATATTTCCTGCTTTAGCAAAAATTTTGCCTGGACAAAGTCGAACGGGCTACTAATTATTAATATTCAAGAAAACAAAAACAGATTTATTCCAAAGAATATACCTCAGTGATTTTTCTTTCGTGATAAATCTTCATTAAAGTGACAATTATTGAATATCACATTACAAAAAAAACTTAAAAAAAAAGGTTTTTTTTTTCTATTATATTGTTTATTCGAGCAAAGTTTCACAGTGATTTTTGCAACAGCAATTTAGTTTTACCTCGTTACTCACCTTCTCACCACGTGTACGCTTCGCCGGTGGCGATCGAAAGTTCAACGCATCGCATCCCTATCTATTTTCCAGGAGGTTTTCCCTTCATGTGGTTTATCGAGCACGTTCGTGGCTGGGTGAAACATACGTCGAAGAGGCAGCAAAAGCGAGCCAAGCACAATACGCTTCCCTATCTGTCTTCCTCTATCGCTAAATTGGCAAATATTAAAATTCTTCCCGGTGGTGCTCGCCTGTTTCTCGACGCATCGCGCTTTCGGCTCGGCTACCAGCGGTTTTCCGCTTCATTCTCCGCGTACGAGGCATTCACCTTTCAACGATTTCTTCACCCTTTTTACCCCTCCGAAAAGATTCACTTTTTTCCACATTCTTTATTGCCTCTCGTGAATGCTCTTTACGCTCAAAGAAAAGAAAAAAGAAAGAAAAAAAAAAAACATGTTGAAAGCTTTTCTCGATAATACGAATAACAACGATGGTCTGTTGAAAAGTAATTTCCTTCATACTTCGAAAGTACGTACTTTCGGCATCAATTTTCGAGCAGAAAGACTAAGATTTCTGCATTGATCGCAAGTCATTTGTTACGTGCCGAAAGTAAGATTTGTGCTTTGGTATATTTACACCTACACGAACGTCATTTGTTACAGCGGCAGTAAAAATTTTGCTGTGCTTCCCGATATGCAAAATTGCACATTTTCATATTTCATTAACTTTAATGACAATTAACTAGTATTTTATTATGTATTATAATATGTATTATGTTATAATACAATTTTTGCTTATACTTTTTCAAATATTAATTTCTTTTGTGCATTCGATGGCTGTTCTTGATTAGCAGCAACTACAATGGCCAAAATTTGAAAGCCCTGAACTTTGCGTCTGATGCCCTCGGCTTCGTCTCAGGCATCATGCAATTTCCAACTTTTTGCCCTTGTAGTAATAATATACTATTTTTTCTGCTTAAAAAAATTACTTAATAAACAAGAACGAATATCGAGTATGCGTCGATTTTCAAAAGATCAAGTCAATCAATGTCGAAATTAAGAATTCCTCCTCTTTTTTGCTCTTCACGTAATTTTTTTCGCTTTTTCTCCCTCCAAGGAATTTCCCCGTAATTTTCGAGATTGTTTAGCGTTAATCGAGCAAGGGAGTTCTTCCGCGTCATTTATTCGGTGTAATAAAAATTAAGCGAACGAGCAGAGAAAGAAATAGGAAGAGAGAGAAAGAGAGAAAGAAAGAGGGATGTGTTTCAGTAAAGAAAAACCAGGTGCGAATATCTCGTTTGACTCGAATTGAGGCAAAAGGGTTGCGATCCCCGCCGCCGGCAGTCAACTGGTTCGCGGCGTTAAGAAAAATTATAAAAATAATCAGAAAGGGTTTCGAATCTCTACGGGGGTTGAAGGAGCAGTTTTGATGCCGCTGCTATCCCCCGTAGAGTCAATTGGGGTAGAAAACTTGCCTAACAAGCGGAGGCCGGAAGAAAATGCTGAAAAAAAAATCTGGCCGCACTATACCCCCTTTATCCTCGCTCCTTTCTCACCCTTTTTCTCGCAGGACTCTTTTTCTCCTCTCCTAGCAACGTTACGGCTCTCCTCTACTCACCCTCTCAACTCGCACGCCGCCTCCGTCCCGCTGTTCTCATTCGGGGGGGGGGACAGGGAGGGAGGGCACAAAACAGCAAGCAAATGAAAACAAATGACTCGCAATAAGGAGTCAACGGTTGAAGTAATAATATTTTCGTGTGCGAGTGCCGCTCACGGGAAATGGAAATATGCGGCAAGAGTCGACGAGTGGTGCACGCACTCCGCGCGAGGAAAAGTTGCGAAACGGACTAACGAGGGTTAGGGAGATTTTTGCTTTCTCCCTTTGCCGACCGCGCGACCAAAATGCCGCCTCACCCTTTCACATTTTCCTCTTCATTTCCACGCTGTAGCATTACTCTCGTGAATTAAATGTTCGATTAAAATTATTCGCGTTCATTTGCCCCTCGAATATATATACTTGTATATATATTTGTAAATGTAAATATATAAATTTATATATATCGAGAGAAAGAGGGGAGTGGGGGATAGAATCGTGGATAAAGAAAATTAGGGAAGGATGAAGAACGGCACGGGAATATTAGCCCGCGAGATTTAATAGCCCATTAATTTATATATGTATATTTCGTTATCTCGATAGTCATATTTCCTGGGGACAAATTTTGTCGGGAGTCTGTGCGACGAGCCTTCTAGAGCTTTCTTTTTACCTTCTTTTACTATATAAAGCCCCGAATGATGCGACAAGTAGCTATTTACGTGCAGCACACCGCGAAACCTCGAGGGTGTCGCCTTTGCCGAGCTTTTCCACCTTCGCCTTCGGGCCTCGCGTTTCGCCATTCCCAACCAATTCGCTTCGCTCTCTCTCTCTCTCTCTCTCTCTCTCTTTTTCTCTCTCATTTTTTAAACGGTCCATCGACTTAATACGACACACGAGAGCAATCTTAAAAGAGGAAGAAAAAATTCATGTTGCACGAAAGATAAGCCCTCCTAGCACTCTCTTACACCCTCTATCCAAGGTCGTTTTACCCTGGATCTCGACTGACACGCCCGTGTACACGAGTCTTACAGCCGAAAACTTCTCCTCGTATTCCTCTCTCTTTCTCCCTTTATATAGGCCCGTCGCGAACGAGATTCAGCCTCGAGTTTTTTCATTAGCCGATAACTGGCTTCCGGGATACGCTCGGACTACGAACGACGACTTAATTCTTCGTGGAACAAAACTCACCCCCCTCCCCCCCCCTGATGTATTCTTTATGAGCTTTTTTCCTCAAGCTCCGATTCTAATACTACATCACTATGTTGGGGAAAAAAAATCGAATAAAAAATTCAAGTTTGGATGATCTTGAAGGATCGCATGACCAAAAAAAAATCTCACTGATCTTTTTTTTTTATTAAACAAATTCAGTAATTTCAATATTTTTCGATAAATATAAGTTTTTATTAAATATAATTGTATCTTAGTCCTCTCGTGTTACAAATTCGAACTCATCTAACGATCGTTGGAAACTGGAGTATCTTCAATTATCTTGAAAATTGTGATAATTAAGATAGGATAAATCGTCAGTTTGCAAAATATCCGCCATGGATGGAATAAAATTGTTAAAAATTAAATAATCGAAAAAATCAATTAAAATTCGTTTCTTCGATTTTTTTTTCAAATAACCCGACTTCAAGTGCTTCAGTTAATATACTTGACAACAAATACTAAATCCATCATTCATACGACGAAGTATGGTATTTTAGGTGTATCAAACGATTTTTTTATCGCAATTTCAGCTATTTGCAATAATTCTCGTAAAAAACGTCACTACTCTGGCAAATTTTATTCTAACATTTTTTTTACACATTTAAATTTACACTTGGGCAAATATAATCGGTTTGTAATTGTGAAACATAGTTGAAAGAGCATTAAAGTATTTTTTTAAATAATTTTTTTACATTCTAAAAACACTGAGGTATATTTTACCCCATGTGACGTCATTACTTTGGAGTGTGATTCGTTGAGAGTTCGATTTCGTGTTTAATTTTACAATAATTCAATCCTAAAACATTGTATTGCTTCAATGGCGATTGTTCCACAAATGTATAATTAACCTTCATCCAAAGTAATTCTTTATTGCAAAAAAAAAAATTAATCCTTTTTTTTTTTCAATTTGAATTTCAAAGTAATACAAAAATGCCATATATGTATACCCAACAACATCTTTCAATTAATTTTATTATACACATATTTGAATAATAATATTTAAATCGAACGACTCTTCGGAGTCTTTTCAAAAGTGTATAGATATACAACGTCAGAGTGAAATTCTTTCATCGTATATATTCGAGTTCCATTACACCAGCTGGTACGTTCAATAGTGAAACTGTTGTACAATTTTCACGCCAATATAAGATTGCGAAAAACTTGTGATCTTCTTTCCTTCCACGTTTTCTTTTTGCCTTTTTTTTATTTTCTTATCTTACTCGTAGGATAAAAATACAAATACACAAGTGCGGAATCTGTGTGAGAGCTATGACGCATGTATCGGCGAAGCAAAGAGTCCAATATTCTCTTTCACGAGAGCCTGTAAACGGGTCAAACGGCTTGGTGCTCACAGACGAAAGACGTCATCTGCTCAAATGTTCAAACACACACACACACGAGTATTATATACATTCCAACTCGGAGATACAAGTTTTGTTGGCAATTTTTGTTTCTCGATGGCACGTTGGTGTGCGTTAGAGGATTTTCCCTTGTGACCGGTGTTCGGCAAGAGGGATCCAAGTTGGCCGGAAAGATGACCCCCGATCGGTGGCAGCGGGCGAGAGGAGGACGAGTGGAAAGGGAGGAAAGGGGAGGAGGAGGAGGGGAAAGACCTCGGTGGGCTATAATTTCATTAGCCCGAGATCCCGAGACAAATGAGCGAGCATTGCGAGACTCGCGCCGGCTGGTCGGAAGATTCCCGAATGTGACGCTACGGTAAAAATAACAACGGGATATATATATATATTTGCGCTTATATGTGTAACGATAAGTGCTATATTCGCTAGCATCGCGCAAAGTCCAAGATTTTTGCGGGTATGAGACGAAGAAAATACGTCCAGGAACAGTTGAACGAATCCAACCCCCGCGTATATAATTCTCGGTCCACTGGCCCCGCCCCCCCACCTTTCTATCTATAGAACGTGCTTGAAGCATTTTGTGACGACCCAAGTAAGTAGCCATCAGGACGGTCGATTTGTGTCTTCTGTAGCGAGAGCATATATATCTCATGACGGAAAATTCATTTCGGTTGGCCGAGAACTTTTCGCTTATTTTCTTTTTTTTTTGTCTGCTCCCCTCAAATTATCGATAGCCTCTCTCATTAAGTGTCTATCCCGTAGAGTCTTTTAGTTCGTGTTTGTCGCTGCTATGTATATCGTGAATGTCTCTTGTCGCGTTTTTTTCGATATACGATTCTTATTGCCATGACTATATTCGTGATAGATGATAAGTTGAAAAAAATCGTCGTAGACCGCGTGCGAATGACAGGAGTGAAGCTAAAACCGAAGAAGAAGAAAATTGGAAATGGGAAACTCGGTGGGTGCGCGACTGGTAATAAACTCCGTCTTGTTCCTTTTCTCACTCCGTATATACTCGCGCGCTTTCCCTTTGCGATAGCGAGCGGGTTCTGTTTGCAGCGGTAATTACGAGCTTTTGGGCCGAGATACAGTAAGGCATGGAGAAGATGGCTGCTGCTGTGTGCAGTTGGTCGGTGAAGGTTGGAAAAGCTATAGAACCGGTAGAGAGAAAACGAATGACAGAGACAGAACTGTTGTACAGAGGTCTTCAGAGATATATCGTGTTCCGTGCAAGAAAAACATTAATATCAAACGACGAGGCGACGAGAGCGTTTACCGAGTCTAACAGTGCAAACAGAAGATCCTAATGGTAACGAGGCAACTTTTGCGAGCTCGGTTTTCCCACACGACATATAGATCGTTTCTCTCGCTCTTCTTCTTCTTCTTCTTCTTCTTCTTCTTCTTCTTATTTTCTATCTACTTCTCATTTCCGAAGTTTTCCCTCTACTTTAATCATTTGAACGACCTTTCAATTATTCATCATTAACTGAAAAATCGGCAATTAAAAATTTACGTTCAAGTACACATGTAATTGACGATAAATGATAACGTTATTATGGTCCAATTAATAAATGTGTCTATTAAACTTTTGGTGAAGATCAAAGAGAATTTATATAAATATATTTTACTGATTCGTAGCTTTTATAGTTGCTGCGTAATTTCAATTTAGTTGAAGATTCAATAAATATTTCGAGCATTTTTAATTATTAGCTATACAAAAAATTGCCTACGATGAATTATTTGTAGTAAATATTTTTAAGTGTTTCTCATATAAATCCTCCGATATTCTGAGTATTTTGTGTGCAAATATCCTCGAATATTCAGGATTTTTTTAAATTTGGGCATTTGACAAGTAATGCATTTGGACAATCATTCAATCACTTTAAAAAAAAAAAATGGTCATCGACTCCAAACACAATATTTCTCATTCATGTCGTTGATTATTCCCACAAATACGTGGTGCATACACAAATTCACTGAATCTACAAAAATATGAAAGAACGATCTTCTTTGAAAAATGTGAAGTATCGGAAGAATCCTTCAAGGTGTTGCGTCCGGATACCTGAGTTTTCAAATCTCATAAAAGCTCTTCCCTAACCCATAGTGTCAGTAACCCTTGTCCGCAACCAGAAAAAAAACTTCCTTTTTCGCGTTCAATGAAGGCACTTGGAATTCAAGAGAGCAGAGAGCGGTTCCTTCTTGCGATTTGCCTGCGTGTTGACGAACGTTGGCTCTTTCCACCCTCGCACATAACCTCTCGGTCCGTCTCGCATTTTTTCACTCTAAAAAGTGATTCGCGTTCGTTTTTTTTTTTTTTTTTGGAATTTTTTCGGCATATTGCGACGGTCGAGTGGACGCGAGTTTTTTTTTTCTCGTCTCTGGCGGTATTCGCAAGTATAAGGCTGCGTGCGTATAAGAGGGAGGGTCAGAGGATAGCATCTCTCTTCTACTATTATATATCCGTGTCTCGTACTCATATTCTCCGTACTTTTGGCCTCTCTCGCGAGAAGAGCACAGAGCTTTGTCCAATTAAGCGGTCCAGCTTTGGCCGAGAGAGCCTCTCATCTCCATCGCTTAGTGCGAGGCTTCGCGCATATTTCTGTCTGGAGAGGCCACCACGTGGAGTCCCGAAACGAGGGAGTAGAAAAAAAAAAGGACTGAAAGACCTCGAATCTCGCTGTAGAGCCCGATTGCACCGTGTTGTGTCTCGTTCATGGCCATCCACCAGTTTCCATCGTCAAGCTCTCGCGTTCCTCGAAACTTCAACATCATCCTTCACTTCCCTTTTTCCTTTCTCGTGCGCTTCTTCTTCTTCTTCTTTTTTTTTCGTTCGGTCTTAAACTCTTGTATTGCAATTAGCTCAATATAATTTGACGCTTATTCTCGAAAAACTTGAACGTTTTGACGTGGCACGTCACTTCGAGAATGCCTTTTTTTTCCTTCTCCACACTCTGAAAGTACCATAGCAGTCATCATTGCGGCGACCCTTCTCTCCGATATCCTCCCCACTTCCATGAAGGCCCTCGAAGAATAAAGAATAATAATAGAAAAAGAAAGGCAAAATAAAGAGCAAGGGAAAGCTCATTCCACTCGGGGCTTTTCTTGACGTCTTCCAATCTCAAGCTCAACGTATTTTTATTATTATTTTTTTTTCTTTCATTACCCAATTTATACGAATTTTAATTCCTCGATCATCCACATCGAGGGTCGAAAGACAATGAGACGGGAAAATGCGACAGAGAGTGAGAAATTATAGTTATATATTGAACGAAGCGTGTAAATGCATGCTGTATACAAGAGAAAGTCAACGGTAGCAGTGAATTATACGGCATGACTCAACGTGAATACAGTTAACGACTTTTTTTTCTCACGTTTTTTTTTTCTTTCTAAATAACCAATCCTCCTTGGAGTCCGGGGGGGTGTAAAAAGCTCTTCGAGTACAGAGATCATAGCGTGCGAGGAAGAACTATGCTTGATGAAGCGAGAAAAGGGGGGAAAAGGAGCTGGATGAGAAGGATGACGAAGGAAAAGAAAAAGGAGAAGAGAGAAAGAGAGAGGAAGCGGCAGGAATATCGAACCCTGTGGAAATCCAACGCCACCCGTGCTCTAAGCCACCTTTTTCCGCTCCTCCTTCTTCTTCTTTTCCTCCTTCTGCGTTGACGTCGTCGTCGTAGTCGTCGACGACGACGACGACGTTTCTCGCGAGGGTATTAAAACTTTTGGAAAGTTTTGCGACGCGAGCCAGATGGCGTCATTATCGACATTCTCTCTTCTCTTTCCCTTTTGCCCTTATTTTCTCTTTGCTCTTGCACAAGCTTTTCCATCGTTCTTCCGGATCTTGCTTCTTCGATTCCCAGGCTGAATTTGTTCCTGTCCAGCTAGAAAAATCACTGCTATGGTCGTGAATGAACATAGTAAAATTTCACAATTACTTATTATATCGTGTCAACATATCATTTATTTTACTTAAGTTTCCATGTCTTTGTTAAAGAAAAATTTACTATCTCTTTCGCTAAAATATTTATGTATTTTTTTTCTCAATTTCTTTCTTGATATATATTTTTTAAATTGTTTTTTTTTTTAAATTTTCCACCCTCGATAAAATG